>RAOC01000264.1:0-47681 GCA_009804845.1 Neurospora sp. FGSC 26637
TTGGGGTTTTTTTGTTTTTTTTTTTTGGAGGAAGAGAAGGAAAGCACACTTCATCCTTCTGGATGCCCTTCAGGCCAGTGATACGACGCTTGACATCGGTTAGGAGAGACTCCGATGCAGCCGGGTTTGGCCCAAGCTTCTTGCACTCCTGCGTACAGTACCGGTGCAGACTCCCCTCTGGCGGATGCATGATTCCGTCCTTGGGGAGGCGCAGATGGGCAAGCAGAAGCACGAGTCTAGAAGTGCCAGCGCAAAAGTGAGAGGCGGACATCAAAGTTCGGACGACGGATCCAAGTGACGATTTTGGGAGTGCCAACACCTGTCAAGTCAAGGTCCTTCTCTGTACAACAACAAACAGCAGGTTAGTACAAGCTCAGACGACAGCCAAAGTATTGGCAGCAGCAGCAAGTTTCAGGACTGGAAAAGATGACTGACCTGGTCCTTGAATTTTGACGCAGAGAGTGCGGCATATGGCTTTGCAGCTTCTGCCTTGACCAACGGTTTCGCTGGTTCGGCCTTTGTAGGGTCTGGCTTCGGGGCTGGCTTTGCTGCTGGGCGAGCCTTGCCAGGAAGCAGATAAGAGGCACGGGGTTTTGTTGTGGTCGCGGCACGTGTTGTTGCCGAGTCTTTGGGTGGGAATGCCATCTGATGAAGAACGACCCTGCCGCGGAACGTGCCCTGGGCTTTTGCCGGTTCAGGGAGATGTGGGCGCGGCTGCAGCGGACTCGGCACGAGAGAGATCCGGAGGAGAAGGACAACTTCGGTCGGTGGGCGGCCCAGCCCAGCCCGGCCCAGCCTGCGGTCGCTGCCCGCTTAACTCTACCCCAGTTGGTGGGGAGAGAAGCCACGGGGCCTTAAGCTCGCAGGCTGGACGACCACATCACAAGTTGAGTGTGATGTGGTGATGTGGTGATGGAGAGGCTTTTGGCTGGATTCCAGACCGGCCCTCAGGCGCCTACTAGCCCGAAGGAGGGAGTAGGGGTGCCGTCTTCGGGCGCGCATCGGAGGGAAGTCGAGACCGGTCGGGGAAAAGTCGATGAGCACAACGATGTACGAGGCGGCGGCGCGCACGGAAAGCTAGAGGTTGGTTGACAGATGGTTAGCACCAATGTCTTGAGGATGCAGTGGTGGTTATAAGCATTTGAAGATGAGTGCTCCAGGGTCAGATTTAAGCAATCTTGTGTCGTCAGTGAGCTGATCACAAAGTGAAGGCTCTTTGACAGGTTTGTCTAAGGTTTTGGTTCATCATGGAAGGGGAGCAGACGGAATGAAAGAGGCTGAAGATGAACCGCTTACCTTGCAGTTTGGATGGAAATCTCCGAGTCTCCATGGAGAGGTTCAAGGCGGTGCCGCTGTCAAGCTTGGTGGTTAGCAATGCTTTCCATCCAGAGAAAGTGCCCGGTTATATACGCGCGGTGAGTGTCCCCATCCAAATCAGATCTCTGTGTCTTCATCGAGCCCGTCACAAAGTGACTTTCTCTTTGTAAGTGTAGTAGTCTTGACGACTGGGATCATCACGGAAAGGAGCGGAGCTAACTAGAAGGGAAGCAGCAGATACACGAACGGCTTACCTTGCAAATGGGATAGAAGAGGGCTCTCAAGGTTGAGAAGGTGGGTGGTTGCCTGACGGGAGGATTAGCAACCATGATCCCAGGTTGAAGCTTTACGTTTTCAAGCGAACGAGATGAATGCTCCCAGATCAGATAAAAGCTCGTAGGTGTATGTTGTTTCATCATTGAACCGACCACAGAAGGAACAGGCTCTTTGAAAAGTCAAGACTTTTGTCATCATGGAAAGGAGCAGATCTAACGAAGGGAACTGGCAGATGCGAACGACGTGCCTTTGAACGAAGCGCTTGCAAGTGCATGGAAGACTGAAAGACCGCACCGGCGAGGATGCCTTTTGCTGTTTTACGGTTCTGCTCCTTTCCGGAGCTCCCTGCGAGCGCAGCAGGTTAGCAAAGCTGTCTCAAAGACAAGTGTTCACGTTAGAGATCGTCGTTTGGTGCTTCCAGTCAGTTGGAATGAGTACGAGTTCGTTCTCCTCATGGCTAAGAATTCTTTTGTTTTCGGCCTTTACTTGGAGATGTTGTCATCATGGAAGTTGTTGTTGTTGTTGTGTTTGCGCGGGACAAGGCAGCTGGCTTACCTTTCTTTCTCTTTGACCGCATTGCCGGGCGTTCTCTTCGTCGTTTGTTGGCTTCACCGCTCGGTCGTCCAAAATCGGGTATCAGGTATGGTGTAGCGGTAACATCGTTGGTTCTCACTTCTGGGAGCGGGTGACTGCAAAAGAACCTGCGAACGGAAGTTGCTGGCGGTTAGTAACTGTACAGAAAAGGCCAGAAGTCTTTCCCACCAGCGTCAAAGACCCCAAGTTGTTGCTGCGTCAGGCATTTGCCAGTTTTGTCTTCATCGAGCGATGTTGAAGCTTCTCGAGTACAAGAACGCTGTTTTTGGTCATCATGTACAAGCGGTTGGGTGTTTGACGCTGGTGTTGAGGGCGGAGTTAGATTTGACTTACCAAGTTTTTGTCTTGGCTGTGGCCGTGCCCTCGTTGAAGGAGAGCGCAGCGAAAGAGTCTTTGCCGTAATTGAGGCATGTGGGAGCAGCAAAGGAATCCATCGCGATGGAGCAGTGCCGACGAGTGTCGCGTCATCCTGGGCTCTTCGGCGTCGCGAAAGACCTCGAAGTCATGTTGTCTGCTCAGACTCAATTGCCAAGTGGTCGGCTTCTTGTCAAAGACGATGGACTCAAGCGCAAGTGCGTGAATGTGAATTAGGGTGGTTCAGATTAACCATAGGTAATCGTCATCACTGAGGAGTTATCCTCTAAGAACAGATACCGTCGCACCTCTTTGATCATCATAAACAAGCGAAAGAAGATGGAAGCGAGGAAGAAGTGGAAGGAGGTTGACTTACCAAGGTTGCTCGGTCGAAGACTGGTCTGCTGGGAGAAGAAACGGCGGCGAGTTGTCTGCAAGTTCTTTGCTGTTAGCCAAGATCGAGGACAACTGATGCGAAAGTGATTGCAAGTGCAGACAAAGTTGCTTGGCCTCAGATTCCGGCATGGGACTTTTTTCTCTGTCATTGAGCAGTCGAAAGTGTTTGGTTCTCAGAAAGGCATAGTTTTGCTTCATCATCCAAGCGTGGGGTGTGGTGGAAGTGAGAGAGGGGTGGCTGACTTACCAAGGTGCGGCTTTTCTTGCTTGGTCAGAGGAAAAAGAGGGGCAAGTGCCTGAACGAAGAAAGGTAGTCAGCTCCCTGTCATGACTGAAGACTCAAATGCAAGTGCGGATATTGTTGCTTGCCCTCAGGCTCGTGGCTTGGTTTTTTTGCGTCATGAAGGAGTCGAAGTGTTGCACTCTCAGAAGCAAATGTACATGAATATTTTGGAGATCATCATGCAAGCAGTGGGGTGGAAGTGAAGGACAAGTGGGAGACTTACCAAGTGGTTGAGCTGCGGCCAGGCGGAAGGGAGAGAAACTGCAGTGTGTGCTGAACCGTTAGCAAAGTGCCCAAGACATGGGGGAATCTGGCAAGTGTTGGAAGAACGTTGCTGGTGGCCTCAGTGCGTTTTTGGTTTCATCGAGCCGTGACAGTCGTAGACTGTGGAGGCTTTGCGCTCTCAAACGAAGAAGAAGGTTGATTGCTTTGTCATCATATCCAGGCGGGAAGGGGGGAAGTAAAAAGGGGTGTATGACTTACTCAAGTTTCTGGCCTGATTTGCAGCAAACGGTAAAAAAAAAGCGACCTGCGATGAACACCGTCAGCAAAGAGCCATTGACAAGAAACGTCGACAAGTGTTGAACAAATTCTGGTGGCCTCAGTACCCCTTTTTGGTCTCATGGAGCCGTGACAGTCGTGGACTGTGAAGTCTTTGCACTCTCGAAGGAAAAGCAAGTTGGATTGTCATCATTGGCCGGGAGGGAAGAAGCAAAGGGCTGTATGACTTACTGGAAATGCTCGCCATGATTCGTTTGCAGCGAGCTATGGAGAGAAGAGGCCGGAAACCTGCGACGAGCACTGTCAGTAAAAGCTCTTCCCAGACGCAAGCTGACTTCGGAAGAACAAAGAAGACATTGCTTCGTATCAGAAAATCTCCAGAAACTTTCAGTCGGGATCCCAAGCATCTGCTTGTCCCCCTCAATCCAGTAGAACAAAGCTCATCACGGAAGCAACTGAGTGTTGGGAAAAACAACATGGAAGGGAAGCCAACTCACCGCTGGTTGTCTCTGTGACAGACACACAAGCTCATGATCTCTCTGCTTCCCAACTCTCCAAGTTGAAAGTTCCTTTGATGCTGGCTTCGCTTGGATAGTCTCGCCGAAGCGATGTTTCCAGCTCCAAGACGAAACACCCAGCAGGACTTTCAAGCAAATCCCACCCGGGCCACCCCTCGGCGCTTATGGGGTACTCCCTAGCGCCTGCAGGATCTTCTCAGATGCCGCCCGACAGAGGCAGAGCCTTTGCTGGCACGAGGCTGAGGTGGTACGTGTTGTTATCGTCGACTCCCCGGCAGACCGTAGGGAACCACGCGACAACAAGACTCCATGAACTGGAACAAGGTTTCCTTTGCAGGTTACCGCGGGAAGGTGCCCAGGCCAACGGCCCGGACAGCCCTCCCGCAGCTACATATCTATCTACACTACTTAGAACAGGACCACAAGGCGCCCTGATGGTGAATGCGACCGTTGTGGTAAGGAACTGGGTGTACCCCTAGTGTGCACAATCCCCCCAGTAAGCGGCACCTCGATCGAACGGTGACCGCCACGGTAGTAACTGAATGTCTGATGGGATCGGTTTTTTGCGGGGCAGGTCGTTCATGAGATGTTGAATCACGCGGCTTGACGGTACCTCGACCAACGTGGTGACCGCCGCCGTCAAGTCGGAATCAGTGCATGCCCCTGAAGATGTTGGATCTTCAGGGGCAAGTGGATTTGTGGTCATATCCCCTCGATGGTCGCCGTGGACTTGACTTGTTGGCTGCTTGAGGAGTGCTGGCTTCACTCTCCGTGCTGAGGCTTGACTTGAGTGTTGCATCATGTGTTGAATCACTGCAAAGCGGGCTATTAACATGTTTCCAGGCAAGTTGTCGAATAAAGACTGAGACTTACTCTGCGAGGGGATGCGGTAATCTCTCTTGCGAGCGCACTGCTTGCTTGACCAGGGGAGGTTGCGGACGTTGATGATCTCTGACCAGACTGACGATCTGAGCCTGAAAAGCCTGCGTTGGCAGTGGAAGTCTGTGAGCACGATGATGAACACGGATGGTTAGCAATGCTCAAGCGAGATGCTCAAAGAGTCAAAAAGACTGGTGTCAATGAAGGCGCCTCAGAGTTAGAGTGAAATGACCGACCCCACGCTATCTACGGCAGAGCGGTTTTGTCCATCAGCGAGGAAATGCTGCCCTTATGGTAAGCACAGATGCCGAATCCCCTTTTCCAAAGCACCGCGCCGCAGCACCCAGCTAATATCAGATATGCCACAGGGACGAAAATCGTAATGTGGCCACTCGTTCTCATCATTGGCAAAGAAAAGGCAAACCAGGGCAGGGGAAAAGGCTTACCTGACGCTGATCTTTGTCGGCAGTGGAAGTCTGAGCATCATGAATCCTGCTAGAAATGGCTGTCAGCCATGCTCAAGTGAGATGGTCAAAGACCGAAAGTGTCAAAGACAGGTGTCAATGAAGAGAGCCTCAGAGTTGTTGAGTGAAATGATCCAACCCCGCGCTATCTACAACAGAGTGATTTTGTGCATCAACTAGGAAATGCTGAGCGCAGATGCTGAATCCCCTTTTCCAAAGCACCACGCCAGTTTACAGCACCCAGTTAATTTCAGACATGTGCATGCCACAGGGACGAAAAATCGTATGATGGCCACTCGTTCTCATCATCGGCGATGAAAGGGAAAACAAGAGAAGAACACTTACGCTGAAGTTTGCAAAAGACATTCTGGTGTTGCAAAGAATGGCTTCGTTGGCAGTGGCCACCTGCGAGCACCACGAAGATGGTTAGCAATGCTCAAGCGAAAGGGTCAAAGAGTTGACTGATGTCAATGAAAGGTGCCTCAGAGTTAGAGTGAGAAGATCCGACCCCACACTATCTACGGTAAAGTGATTTGATCCATCAGCGAGGAATGCTGAGCGCAGATGCCGAATCTCCTTTTCCAAAGCACCACGCCAGTTTACAGCACCCTGTTGATTTCAGACACGCCACCAGCACAAGGATCATGGTGGCCACTCGTTCTCATCATCGGCAAACACGAAAGAGGAGAGCGAGAAACACTTACACAGCTGATGTCCGACCAAACTCGCGAAGCTTGAATTGTCTGTGTCGGCAGTGACCGCCTGCGATCATCAAGATGCAAATGGTTAGCAATGCTCGTGAGATGGTCAAAGAGCCAAAGACTGGTGTCAATGACAGGAGCCTCAGAGTTTGAGTGAAATCCAACCTCGCTCTATCTACGGTAGAGTGGTTTCGTCCATCAGCGTGGAAATGCTGGCTTATGCACAGCACCCAGCTAATATCAGATAAGCCACAGGGACCAAAATGGTATGATGGCCACTCGTTCTCATCATCGGCAAAAGGCAAAGCAGAAGAGGGAAAAAAACTTACACGTTGCAAAGACTTGTCGAGATATGACTTGAAGTTCGCACTGATCGAAGCGAGGACAACCTGACCGCCACAAAAATAATGTTAGCCCGATCCATAAAACAAGGTGGACTAAGTCTCGAATGATGAATGTCGACTGTGTGAAGCAACGGGGGTAGCAATCCCGAAGGGCAATCTCCAACAGTCCTCCTGAACCAAGGGTCACAACTTCTCGGAACAGGCACAGACACCAGACAACCTCCAAGCTTTGGCATGCAAAGAGGAAGCTGGCCGGGCCAAGTGAGTAGGTGGCAGGTCTACTCACATTTGAAGTTCATGTTGTTGAAAGCAAGACAAGTCGCAAGCGAGGAGAACCGCGGGGAGGTGCCCAGGACAAAGTCCCGGACAGCCCCCCCGCAGCCCCCAGTCGCACGAAAGCTGCCCACACCGATGTGTGAAGGTCGAAGTCGAAAACCTGTGTCAAAGTCTGAAAGTGTCAGCCCAATCTGTTCATGGTGTCCCAATGAGAGATGCCCGCAGGGTGCCCAGATTGGGTCCTGCGCGGCGCCAGGCCGGGACGCGACCAGGGCTTTATACCGCAAACGTCCCCAGAGAGGCTGGCTTAACCCCCCTGAGAATGGCCGCTTTCCCTGAGGTGGCTAGCCCCAAGGACCACAGGCACTCGAATGCGGCGCCTGACCGTCATGACACCGACCCGGCTGAACTGAGTGAATTCGTTGTGCAATGAACTCACCTGATGATTGCAAGAACATGTGTCGAGTTGAAGAAGACAGGCAATGAAGACCTGCAATGAAGACTGAAAAAGTTAGCCAAGGCCCAGCTTCCTCAGGATTCCCCCAGACTCGGACCAGCGGGTCTTGGGTCATTGTCATCACTTTCCAGAACAGCCACCCTGAGCAATGCGCACTCTGTGGTCCTATTCCGTTTCCACATCCCTCGGCTTGACTAAGTGGACGCACCCACCTTGAAAGAATGAAGTGTCGGCAGAGAAGTTGTCGCGAAGAAGTTGAAGACCGCCGCTGAAGATGAAGACCTGCATGCACCACCACTCCAAGTTAGCCAAGGCCCATCCTCCTTGGTCACCCCAGACTCGGACACGGAGGGTCTATGTCATTGTCATGTGGTACAGCCACCTGGCGTGCACGCCGTGGTCCTGATACTGATCCCACATCCCAAGGCTCGGCTAAGTAGGTGTCACCTACCTGATGCAAGAAAGAGAGAAGCTGAATGCTGAAGACCGAAGACCGATGATGACGAAGACCTGAAATCACCGCAGAGCGGGTTAGCCAAACCGAGCGCACAAAGTGGGAAGACCAAGAGTCTCAAGGTTCGGCTACCTCACCACGGCAGGTGCACCGAGCGCAGCGAAGTCCGAAAAACCAAGAGTCTCAAAGCCAGGGTTGACTAAGTAGGTGCACCTACCTGATGAAGAAAGAGAAGCAGAATGCTGAAGATTGAAGACCGATGATGATGAAAGACCTGAGATGATGACCGCAAAGGGAGTTAGCCAAACCGAACACACGAATCAAAGTCCGAAGACGAAGAGTGAACAGAACCCGTGACATCAGTGCCATCTCCACTCTCGCGCCCACGATGGCGTCGCGTTTGAGGCGTGACCTCAGCAGTCAACATTAAGGAGCCGATGGGTTTTCTTCATCGTCACATGGAGGGTTCTGCCGCGCACAAGGAATGAAGCTAAGTAGGAGTAGGACCTACCAGATGAAGAAAGAGAAGTCGTCGAAGACCGATGACCGATGATGAAGACCTGATGAGATCACCACAAGGGAGTTAGCCAAACCGAATACACGAATCAAAGTCCGAAAACAAAGAGTGAACAAAGCCCGTGACTCAGTGCCATCTCCGCTCTCGTGTCCACAGAGACAGTGTCACATTTGAGAGCGTGACTACTCAGCTTTCCGCAAATAGCATTGGGCTACTGCGGGGCAGCCTCGCAGTCAACTTGCTGGAGCCGATGGGTTGTCTTCATTGCCACATGAGGGTTCTGCCGCGCACAAGGAATGAAGCTAAGTAGGAGTCGGACCTACCTGAATGAATGTGTGGTGAAGCTGAAGTTGCCGATGGTGATGAAGACCTGAGATGATGACCGCAAAGGAAGTTAGCCAGACCGAACACGAAACAAACCAAGTCCGAAAACGAAGAGTGAACAGAACCCGTGGCATCAGTACCATCCCCACTCTAGCCCACCAGGCGTCGCATGAGAGCGTGACTGTCCGGCATCCGCAAATGGTCTTGTACCACTGCGGGGCAACCTCGCAGCCAACATTAAGGAGCCGATGGGTTGTCATCATCACCACATGGGGGTTCTGCCGTGCAGGATGAAGCTAAGTAGGAGTATGACCTACCTGAATGAATATGTGGTGAAGCTGAAGTCGCCGATGATGTTGTTGATGATGTTGAGGTGATGAAGCAAAAAACCTGTGAAGACTGAATCACTTAGCCCAACCGAACGAATGTCATTGTCATGGTAAGAAAGGGACCGGTCAAGAAAACCCAAACACCGCTGGCTCAGAAGGTGGCACCCATCTTCATATTACCTACCCAAGGCCGGAGCCGAGGAGGCATTTAAGATAAAATGGAGATGTCGTCATTGCCAGCGATGAATGGAGGTTGGACTAAGCGAGCACTCTGTGCAATGTGACTCACCTTGAAGTTGAAATGTGTTGAAGTGAAAGATGTGTGTCGCAAGCTGCTGAAGACCGAATGAGTGATGATGATGATGATGATGATTGATCCTGAGAAAAAGAACACGTCAGTAAACTGCTTGACAACGCAAAAGATGTCCGGTTAGGTGAGGTGTTCAGCTCATTCAGATAGTGGCGGGTTTCTTGCATTCAAAGCTCAGATTGTACAACGCCAGCGTTACCTGGCGACACATTGAACCAGGGATACTGACGCCGGCCACATTTCATCACGGGGTAGAGCCTGCTCGTGCTAGTATCTGTCCTTACCTGAAGATGTGAAGCTCAAAGATGAGCGAGCGATGATGGTTGAAGAACAAGAAGAAGAAGATGATGAGTGAGGATGAGTGAGGCGAGAGATGAGGAAAGAGGAAAAGTTTGAGAAGAAGGAAGAGTTGAAGGAGGAGGGGTTTAAGTAGGGAAAGGGAGGGAGAATGGGTGGGGTCACCAGGTGACAGAATCAGTCTTCCTGAATAGAAATTCCCGGTGGGGCAAGACAAAAGGAAAGTACTCGAAGGGAGCAAACAATCGTACGAGGCAGGGGCTCAGAGGACGGGACGGAAAGATAGGGCGAAGAGCGCAGCAATTTGTCGGCCAGGCGGGCTGATTCTGACGTTGTTTGTGCGGCCAGAAGCTGAACGAGGCTGCCTATTGGCAGGGCAACTGTGGCAGGCTGTCCCAAAGGGTCCACAGAAATTCACAAAACCAAATGCTGCTCTGCCAGCCACCCGAAAAGGGAATCAGTCGCAAGGCAGGGCGGTCTGGACGGTCTGGGTCAAACCAAGAGGCAGCAAAGAAGACCGGACGACGGCTGGGAGATACGCAGGGCCCCACATCTGGTTTACTCACTGTGGTCACGAAGGCACGGTGGGAATATCTCTACGGCAACGGAGCACTCTGGTTCGTCGAGGAGGAGGAAGAGGGGCTGGACGGTCTTCTGCAGCCTTCTCTTCACATCTTGAATTGCTTGGGACGAATAGGAGTAACTTGCTCATCCCGTTGCTCAACAAGTCCAGAAGTTGTGATATGAGAGAAGGAGCAAGTACCTGTGGAGATACAAACTCAGGAAAGCAGCCCTCTGGTAGGTTGCGAAGCAGAAAGACAAGGGTTTAATCACTCCACGGTACTTCTTGAGTCTCGTCAACAATGGGACGAGCGAAAGGGACAGTCACTCGTCCCATCATCTGCAGATATCGCGAGCAAGAAAGACGGGATCTCAAAACAATATCGAGTCACACGGGATCGAGATCCCCTGTCGTAGATAGCAAGAGAATCGAGGTGGAGAGCCTTGTGCCTCGAGAAAACAATCTCATTGGACTTGTGGAGGGATGACGTGACGATATGGGACGGGAGACAACAGGGACTTTGGTCAGTTGAGACGGCTGGCAAGACAATTTGGGCCAGCTGCTGTGGGTCAGTGCTTTTGTTTTGTGGCCTAGACCGTTTGCTTCACTCTGGGAACGGTGACGCGACAGGTTGTCGGCTGGAAGGTACGTAAACCGGCACCGGGGCCGAGCTTTGACTTCTTTCTTTCACCTCTTTGAGGGGCACTGGGCAGGCAACAAGCAATTGAGAAGTGAGCCCTGGTTTTACTGGTCTTGGGGATATACGTATCATGTTGCTATCTGTGTTGAGGCGGAAGTTATTTGGAAGTGACCGTGCCGTTGGGTCTTTTGGAAGCAGGTTAGGGGAGCTTCACTTTGAGGAGGACACTGGACGGGCAACAGGCAAATGAGGAGTGAGCCCTGGTTGAGCTCTTCTTGGAAGTTTACGTGGCGTGTTGATATCGGTCTTGAGGCCGAATTTATTTGCAAGTGACTCTTGTGTTTTGGCTCGTTCTACGAGCTTGATATCACGATTTGATACGCCGCGTTTGAGAAAATGCCGAAGAACCGATCCAGTTATTTGAGTGCGACCCAAGCTTCAATGAGCGCCACCATCATATTTCGCATATTGATCGTGAATCAAAGTTGGTACCAAGTTCCACATCTGTTGGGCCCTTATTGAGCGGGTTTGTAAGCGACTGCTGCGTTAGGTAGCTTTATTGGAAGCAGATTCCGTGAGCTTGCTATTGTGTTTTAATATTCCGCGGCGCAATGGGGTGCTCAAGACCTGATCAGGATGGTTCACAGAAATTTGTCCTTCACTGAGCGTTGCCACCATTATCTGCATTTTGGACACAAATCTCTGAGCTTGGTACGTAGCAAAGTTACGATATCTCTGGGTTGAGTTGGAGTACCCAAGTGCGAAGCGGAATAGCTCAGCGTACGTCATGTTTCAATGTGCGTTACCAGCTTCATCGGGACTCTCGAGCACGTATTTGTGAGTTTGGGCGCGCTTCTCTACCTACCTTAGGTATGTTTGGCTGTTTCTTGTATTCGGCCTCGGTCTCGTCTTCGGAGAGTTCCACTTTATGAGCACTAGAGGTAGCTTCTTTGTCATAGTGGTTGTTGGCCTCGGTGCCCTCTTATTTCTGGAGCGCATGAGTGAAGACAAGAATGGCGTGCTCAATAGAGTAGAAGATGGGTGTTTCGACCTTCAATCTAAGCCCCTTGATCTCCTCGTGGTTCGCGAAAATGCAAGTGTAAAGCGGGCTTTTGACTTTGCCAATGGCTTCGGCCAAGGCACTGATGACCGTCCTTTCTTCCTTGCAAAGAACCGAGCCCAAGTCCAGCAAGTATGGCTTTATGAACGTTTGATCTGGATCGTGTTTTGTGCGAGTGGTTCTTGCAAGTGTTCTCCGCCAGTGCTCAATGCATTGCGACATATTAATCACATGAAACCGATAAATGCAGCTTTGTCCTTGATTCTCTGTCTCTCAATGTGTCCTATGAAAGTATCATGCTAGATGTAGCTCTTGTGCTCGCTCAATCTTGCTCTCCTGTTCATTGTACGTGGAATTCAATGCGAACACCACGGCAGCCCTCAAGCGCAAGGTAAAGGCGTCTCTTGTAGCCCATCGTTATGTCTTCTCCCATGTTGCACTCCCTCTATTATCTGCCCGACTGCCATTTCCCCCTAAGTATCGCAATTTCTCCGATCATTTTCGTACCAAATTCGGTCGTCTGGCGCTTTCTTTCATCCCCCGAAATGCTTTGTTTACATGGAAAAGGGGCTGCGGTCGTTCACATGTCGTTGAAAGTGGATCCTGTGGCGGCTCGTGATTGGTGGGTTGGGTGAAGCTGCGGCGCTACGGCGGGCGACACAGCGACAGTGTCAATGCGGTGCGACGACAATGAACCTAGAAGCAAACACTTAGCAACCTGTGTAAATAAGACGACAATACAAGGGAGGAGTACATGAGATGATGTGAAGAATTTGCTGCGACTGTCGAGGGTTAGCAGTCAGTAGAACACCATCGACACCAAACAGGATGGAAGGAACACCCCGACAACGAACAACGCCGGCAAGTACAGCAAAGAGGCACAAAGCCTGGAAGGCGCCAACTGTCTTTGATTGAGTGAACCACAAGATCATACATGTTCTTGACCATCCACACAAGATGCATTTTCTCTCTCCATATTCCGCGCCCTCAATGTTCCTGCCCACCCTCCTCGAACTTGCCCATCCCTCGTTCGTCTACCACGCCACCTTCGGCTCAACGCCTTTGGCTCTGGCCATCGCTGCTTGTCATATGGTTAGCTTGAGGTTCGGATCTTGCACAAAGGACGCCCGGTGCTCATGACCACGTACCTTTCGGCCAGCCGGTATGTTGCCGTCCGGAACAACCCCATCCCGCGGTTCTCCTCGGCCAGAATGAAAAAGGCATAAACTCCTAAACTGAGTACTCGGTGTATATAACTGACGGAGTGCTGGCTACCGATAGGTGAGGGGACTGTGAACAAGGCCTCCCCTCCGGTCGTATCGGAGGGGAAACCGAGCACGCGGGTGCAGCAGCTGGAGAATTGGCGGTTGGTATCGAGAGCCATGGTGGATGGAAACTGACAGATCGGAAGCGATGGAGCTCCCGTGAGGACGCAAAAAACAAGTGGAAAACGCAAATCAAACGCTACACTTGCAAAGTATTGCATCTGCTGCTGGTCCCAAGTCTGATAGGGTCCGGCCTGGTACTGGCTCTGGTACGGAACCTGGTACGGCACCTGGTATTGCTGCGGATACTGCATCCCGGCCGGAGCATACAGTATTGTCGGCCTCGAAGCCCGATAAAGCCTGTGTTATCTTTGCTAGATTTCCCTGAAGGAGGCATGGCCGGGATGTTCTTGACGAGGGAGATGGTGGCTGTAGGGTACGTGTAGGAAATCGTAGGGTGCGGACAGGCGTCACAGTAATTAATACAGCTGCTCCCGTTGGTGCAGTTTGGGCTGCGTGTTTTCGGTGCTGTTGTTTGGCTAATGAGCGTGTTAGTGTCTTTGGACTCTGGGAATTACCGAGGTCTCGTGAGATCGTGCATGAGGAAGCGAGGTGGGCAGAACTGAACGAGCTGTCACACTTGCGATCGTCAGGAAGACACTCAGCAATGACCGCCCGTAACGTCTCTGGTGCCTCAAAGAAAGGAAGAGGCCAGTGTGAAATGTGAAGTGTTCTCGCCATGGTCGGTGATCCCGGGGTGATGTGCTTCCCCTTAGCGGGAGTCTCGGCGTTGGGGCCGGACTCGCCGGAGAGGGTATGCTCTGGCTGTAAGGGAGCAGTTCATGTTGGTTGCCGTTGTGAGTGGCAGTGGCAGTCGAGTTTCCGGCGTACCTGGGGAGTTTTTGGGCGTGCGTGGAGTGTAGCTCTTGACAAAGGAGGTCCAGAGAACGGCGTTGAGGGAGCCGGTGAGGGTAATCCGGACCCAGGATGTAAGTCCTTCGGCACTCTTGACGGCTGCTTGAATCTCGAGCATCGTGAACCAGGTAGCGAACAGGAGAAAAGTCGCCAGCGAGGCGTCGTGGTGTCCCGAACCCCGAGCAGGCTGATCGACCTTGATATGGCCAAGGTTCGAGATGGCGGCCCGAGCAAAGATGTTTCGTATTTCTGATGATTGAAAGTGAGAAAATCGTGGAAGACTCCTGGAGGGACGAAGGTGGGGTGAAACAGGCAAGATTGGCGGCTTTCCTTCGCGCTGCTTCCAGGTACCCGGTCCACTTATACCGTGCCGGCCACAAGGTCGCCCAGTACCTTGAGCCACGTAATGAGCCACTCCGTTATCGGGCACGTATCGAAACTTTCAGGGAAAGAGCAACAATTGCAAAGTAGCACGAGGCCCCGAGTCACCTGAGGGGTGCATGAGCTTGACAAGGTCATATGGGCTTTTCGCAAGCGGGGACAGAGTTTTCAAGGTCTGGCTGTTGCTAGCTCTTTCCTCTCGCGTTGAAAGCGTTCGCGATTGTATTGGATTACGGTTCCTACCACTGCATGTTTCCGTTGCAAGCTCCGCTTAAATTGCTCCGGCCTGACCAGCCCAGAATCGCACGGGGCAGGTTTTGGTTCGCGGGCCCCAAGCACTGTTCTGTCTGCCGTGGGCAAGAGGTTTGTGGCACACGCTCTGATGCGTAATGGAGAAGTTGAGAAGTAATTAGAGGTAGCCTTGACGAGAAAGTGTTTGGGAACCTAAGGTATAATAAAGGATTTCCGTGATGAACACGTTCGGCTTGAATGTGTTGTGTCTTGTGGCCTGCAAGCTCTTCGGTGTAGTTGTGCTAAGGTTCTGATTGTTTTCCTGGCTTGCGAACGTGGGCATTCCCATTTCCACCTGGCAGGTCAGGTCATGCGCATCGTTTGAAGCGGCGGCAATTCTCATGGCTGCATCAGCCTTCATCATTTCCATTGCATGTGGCTCATGAGTGGATCTCCGTTGCTCTTGCCTTGAATGCCCTGCTTTTACTCCTGATGAGGCATCCACTGGATTGCCGAAGAAGGCTCCGCTTGCAGGTGGAAGTGACGGATGGTCTGCCCGGGAGACTTGGAAACTCGTGACATTGCTTGGTGCAGTGGAAGACACATTGGAGTATGAGTGAAGCTGTTTGGGAACATAAATCTTTGGCAAATGAAGAACATATACCTCCCAAGGTCTGAAGATCGTTGAATCCGAAGACGTTGCTGCACTTTTGTTTGCCACACTGTAGCTCTATGTATCTCTGAGATCTCCGTTGGACTCTCTTGGGGTGCCCCTTTTGCTTTCCGCTATATTGCCATCACCGCCCAATACCACTGGGGCACGTGTAGCTTCACGCGGAGTAGATGACATCTTGAGACCAGAACCTTTACCAGCAAGAAGCCCTAAGCTGTGAAGGGAATCGGAAGTTCGTGATGGTCGTTCAGTTGAAGAAAAAGATCAGGAGTTATACTCGTGAACTTGCACATTCATTGCCGTCCACCCACCTCTACCTTCAACAAAACAACAAAAGTGCAAAGAACTTTTCGTCACCGCGTATCAACCGGAACTATGTCGCTGTGATCATTCCATTTTTGTTCCACAACAACAGTTTCGGCAATGTATATCTTCCTTCTAAATACCTCTACGCCTGTTCTGTTCTGATGTGGACAACTTCATACCCAGTATCGGTTGTTGGGCCTAATGCTGGAAGACGGATATTATTGACAGGGAAGCCTCTTTAACTTTATTTTCATCTCCTTACACGGCAGGAAGACTTGAGTCCCTTTTAACCAACGCTCCTCTTAGAATCAAGAGTCTAGAGGTATCCTAGAGGTACGCTTACACTACCTAGGTACCTACCACTCAGCACTCTTCCTTTCCGCCATCATCGCCCGTGTCCATAGCTCCCAATATCATGTCTGCCTATGTCATCTTTCTTCCTGCGTCAAGAACTTCGTAGGAGTAACGGTTATCTTTTTCTCTACTCTTGAACACCTCTACCTACCTAAGTTCTCCCTTCTACAAAGAGCTTCCTATTTGCTTCTCAAAGCCTGGAACCAACTGTCTTCTTCTCGTTGTCTTCCATGACCTTCCCTCTATACCTACCTTCACTGCTCTTCGTTGTATTTACATGGTTAGGATGAAAAGAGCATTTACTTGCGTTTTCTTTGTCCTCACCGCTTGGCTATCCACTTTTTCCAAAAGAACTCCTGGTTGAAAGAATGCGACATGACCATTGAGGTTCCGGTTTGCGGTTGTCGTCAAGCGTTCGGGTTCGTTTTCCCGGTTTTGTCCCCCTTTTCCTGCCCAAAAAGGGTGTCTAGGAGCAACAGGTCCAAGTGAAAGGATGGAACGCCCCAGTAAGGTTCTGACCTGGCATAGGGTATATATGTTACGATCCAATCAGGGATCACCTATGTAAGCTAAACCAAATAGAACCAACAGACCAATCAGGTTGGACCCGAAACGAAGGTTCGGGTCCACGGGTCCGGTATATCGGGTCCATGAAGGCCGGTATATAAAGACGGCCTTACCAGGCCACTTTATATACTGGCTCTTCAGCAAGCAATAGCTATCATATCTTATCAATACCTTTTGGCTATTACTACCGTTGTTCTGATCCCAGCGATATACTCCTGTGCTTGTAACGGTTCGTCACAATATATACACCGAACAGTATGTCTATGTCGTTCACCACTCGTGTTCCTTAGCTGTAGACGTCACAGGCTCGGCTCAAAGGCACAACATATCGACCGGTTCGGACATTAGGAGCATAGACACTCTAATGGCTCGATTATCGACAGAGATTGGTCGAACGATAATGTACCTCTAGGCACTTGGTGCATTGATGCATGGCGGGATGCATGCCGGCAGTCCAAGATTTCACCATCTTCTTGCATCCCGCTGTACATCGAAACTTGAGTCAGTATATCTATATAAGGCCACGGAACCTCCTCATTTTTGAGTGAAAGACTGAGGAATAGGTACATCACCTCGCACAACCATAATGGCCGTACTTTGTTACCTAGAGGTACACTTTTGTTCACCATGGTTCGGTTCAGGGGCTAGCGGGAAGCAGCCACGCACACGGACCCTAGCCCTCGGGGGCGGCGCGCAGCTACAATACTCGAAGCGAACGATTAATGAATTTGCACAAGGACGAGAAGTGGAAGAAACAAACTTTTTTGATTGAAGGAAAAGACTTCACGACTACCTACCGTACCAAAGGGACGGAGGAATGTGTCAACCTATCTAAGTACATGACCGAAACCAGGGCATCCACACGCGGACCGAAAGCTCAAACGACAATTTCTTTCAACACCGCCCAGCTGGGGAAGTCTTCCGGCAGAACCTCTTGTGCTGCCTGACTCTGAGGCAGGCCAAGAAGCTTCGTCTTCTTTGCCCTTCCTTCTCTGGACTGTCAGCGAGTTCAAGTGAACGGAGTGAGCGTGGACACGAGGCACGCAAGAGTCAGTACAGGTAATGAACTTGCTGATATGGGGAAGAAAGATGAAACGACAAGAATATGGATGACGCTCGATATATACAAGACTGATCTATGTGTGGATCGACCAAATGGCTAGAGGTACAAACAACGGTCTTGCTCCTCTTCCTCCGCCCTCCTCCTCCGCCGGTCTCCATGGGGGTAAAAAGGGAGAAACGGGTAAACTTGGCAGCCTGTCGGAGACCTGAGTCTTTCATTGATGACTAATACAATATCGCCGTCGAGAGAGAAGTCAACCCCGTCCATTTCCTCAATCATGTTCTGGAAGGCTCTGACATTCGCTAAAAGAAAGGACGCACTCGACCCCCAATTGACAGCACACAGTACCGAAAGGCCTTTCAAGTGTACGGAGCCCGGCTGCGACAAGGCCTACACAATCAAATGGGATGCTGTCCGGGCCCTTGTTGAGCTCGTAAAGACGACCGAAGTCGTCATACTTGACTGTGCCGAGGCGCTCAACATCGAACAGGCGGAAGGCGATTTCATACTCGGCATCGGGCTTCTCGAGCAGGTTCTCAGTGGTGAGCACAACGAGATGGCCAATCTCTGGAGGACGGCCTTCGCCAGAGCATAGAGATCTGGCAGGAGGAGCGAGAATGGATCCAACCCTCGCCCGCCATCTCGGCCCAAAATGAGATAGGGGAACTTGGCCACAATTGCCCGCCAAACATATCCTCAAAGAGAAAATCGTCCGTTCCAACCAGCTGCCAAAGCCAAAGCCCAGTCCCATTGGGAAGATGATCCCACTAATGACTACCATCGTGGCGTTTAGACTGGCGTCTCCGCCCATCATGACCATGACGGGCGCACCCATCGCGATGGTGACGCTGCGAGCTGTGAGTACACAAGTGTTCCCACGGGACATCGGTCCGCGGCCAGGGGATGATCTCAGACCATAGCTCGTCCATTTGGTAGTGACAACCGGCGGACAGCACTCGGCGTCGGGCTTCTCGAGCAGGTTCTCGAAGTATGTCCAGTCGGAAAGGGCCACCTTTCCCTTGTTGGCTCGGTCGGCGACGCTGAACAGAATGCTGTACTGTTCGCGCTTGATTTTGTGCTACATTCGGAGAAGGCGGGCGTAGGTCAGTCAACGTGTCGCAAACTGAGAGTTAAGTCAGAATCTCTTGAGGTGTGACTCACGTAATCCTCATAAGGGGGAGCCACCCCCCTCATGAGCCACAGCGTCGATAAACTGCGCTGGTGGTGATCAGATCTTGGTGCTTGGGGAATGGCCATCTCCTTCGAAATGAACCTGAAGTTAGAAATGTCCGAGACCTCGTGGACTTGAATTTCACTGGGGACTGCGACTTACCTTGTCAATCTTGAAGGAGTTCTGTCTGATTTGGCCTCCGGGTGTGCTTCGAGAGCAGCTGTCAATGAATCAACTGTTAGCCGTCTGAGCTGACGGTGACACAAACAGACGGGAATCAACAAACTGTAAGTGTTTTCGGAATGAGAGTTGAGGAAAATGGAACAAACGACTTACGGAAGCCTTCCTCTCTTCTTTCTCTCACGCCCCAGGCCGAGGCCGGTGTTCTGATGTGGATGGCGCTCTTGCGGGCCCCGGCCTGGAGTCGGGCTCTTGAGAGTGTCGCAGGGAGTCGCAGTGGTGGAGTACCATTGGAAGTTCATTTGCTGTTGGATGACAAAGGAAGAGGGAAGAGAAGAAAGGTCGAGGAGTGAAGAAGACATGGCTGCGCTAGACAAGGGTCGGGTCCATTTCGGCGTTGCACAAGAGGCGAGAAAAGAACCCGAACAAGAAACCGCGGGAGTCAGAGCTCAACCGCAAAAGTTCTAAGAAAGGGGGTATATGATATGGTGGAATGGCCTTGTTGGGACAAGTCGGGTTCTGGAGGTTGCCCTTGGCGGCAGCACGACCCAAGATAAGCAGGCCACTGCTGGTCGAAACACTTCCCTTGCTTCCTCTCTGGGAGTGGTATCGAAAGTGGTGGTGTCAAAGACAGAAAACAGTGATGGCGCAACAAAAGGCAGCTCATGAAGCTGTTAAAGAGAAGCAAAGCAGCTTAGAAAGGATTGTGTGTTGGACTGGTACAGTATGGAAAAGTGGTAGAAGTGGTGGGAGAGTGATGGGTGAAGTTTCGTTCAAATATGCCCCTCGTCTTCTCAGCTAGAGGTACTAGCACACAGCAAGGGGAAGAAGCAACCTGGAAGTCTTTCGAAGGTACCACGCCATACAAGTGGAGGTACGAAGGTACATCGAGTACACAATACAGAGTCACTTCCCCGCAACGGGTTGCAAAATTTCACTGGCAAGAGCACTTTGCTTGGCAAATGAAAGGATGCTCAACGGTCCCGAGATAGGCCATGTCGGCTCCCGTATGACCTTGGGAATTTGCAACTTCCATTCCTCCCTGTGGCTCTGGGAAGAACCTCTACGGTTTGGTTTGTCTTTTTGAGTCAGCCATGGGGGTGCCTGTAGTGTAAGGAAGTCTCAAGTGGATATCGAGGCTGCAGGTACCCTGCTGATATGGGATTCAGATTGTTCGAGGCCTACTTCGTCTGATCTTGGTAGTAGCTATTCATTGTATTCTCTGGAATAGGTAGAAGAGCTCTACAAGGCTGCCATCACAAACTCGAATCTCTCGAGCTCAAAACACGGTTCAATAGTTGAAAGTGAAACCAAACTCCACGCCGCCTCTCCAGCACTTGAAAAATCTTTTGTCTCCATTCTTTCCCAAGAGATCGAAAGAGACAGCACTTTCCTCCCAACTCTCCAACTTCCTGCCGCAGGTTTCCTCGGCCCTTCTCACCACCAAGAACGCCACCGCAGAAGAAGAAGGCACAAGCCATCACGGCCACTTCCAAGCCCTTCCAGAACACACAAGGAGTAAGTCACCTCGTCCTTGTCAGAAAGCACTCCTATTGCTCCTTCCATACGTCTTTGTGTCTCTGAGTTGCAGTTGTGAAGGTATCCCTGCTGACCTTAATCTCCGCTCAGTTCCACATTACCCCAAAGCCCTGTTCATGACGGTAGGCAGTTACTTCCCCCACTCACCCGTCGATCCCCGGATCTTCTGCAAGGACTCGCCCATCGACCAGAGAAGGGAAGTCATGCTCTTGAACACCAGCTGACCCGATTACACCAGATCACACCATGCGCCGAGTCGGTTGTCTCCGATTGTTCGTCGTTGCCCTCTTGTTGGCCTGGTGGGCCACTCAGCGCTTTCGTGAGTGGCAGGGGCGTTTAGCCCACATTCAAATTGCGACCCTGGACCACCAAGAGAAGGGGGTGGCCAACATCGCCGGGACGGGGACCGGGGCGAGAATCCACAGCGGGGAAACCCTCTACCTCTAAGGACATCTGATATACGCGCAAGGACGAGATGAAGGAGGGGGAGGACGGAAGCCGAGGCACAATCGACATGGGGGGGAATTTGGGGACAGAAAGGGTTCGCTGACTTCCAGTCGGCCAACAAATACCATTATTCCGTCCCGTGCCATTCAAAGTCCTTTCATCGTAACTCTGTCGTGATATTTTGCACGGTGATATTGCTCGCAGGCAAGCATGAAAGCTTGTTCAACAACTTGAACTAAGAGAGTGCTGAACAAAAGGTGAGGTACCTTCATCATTTACGAACATTTGTGATGATAGGGACCTCCTCTCGGCGACGAGATCTTGCAAGTTGTCTTGAGCCAAGGCACCAGGTAGACTGCCTCAAGCTTCCATCACTTCGCCTTCAATGGTTCCTCCCATAGAACCACCTCAAGCCTGCCAACAAAGCGAGATAACCAAAGAGCATAGTGTGACAGGCAGAGCCAGGGACTGGATGCTTCCTGGTACTCTCCAGTCTCCACGAGCACGTTGATGGCCCGGTCAAGACTTTGCCGAGCCTCCATTGACGCCTCCGGGCACCTCTCATGTCCCYAACGGCGGGCAGTGCTTAGCTCAGGCGTAACAACAACGACAACGGCAGTTAAGTCCGGTTCTGTTGGCTCAACTTGCAGTTCGGACTCTGATACTTGACCGCGGTGCCTGCCCCTGCTCAACTGGCAACAGGACCCGGAGGAACTGGCGACAGGTCCTCCGGGTCTGGCGGAGACTCAGATCATCTGGATCACCACCCCCAGGTAGAAATCGCGAAAGCAAAGACAGAGCAGAACGCTATTTGAGGAAGCAGAGTGTACAGAATCACCAACGCGTACCCGACACTACCTACCCATCCCAATCGTGGTGCATGGTTTCTCCATTTCATCAGTTGTCTGGCAAAGATTGCGGGGTCTTGCAAGCTTCCTTTGAGCCAAGATTGCCTCATGCTTCTCACATCCCATCATTCATTCCATGAAACAACTCAGGCCTGCCAACCAAGCAAGACAACCAAAAAGGATAGTGTAACTACAGCAGAGCCTTGGCTGCTACGATCACGTTGATGGTCCGGTCAAGACCTTCACCGAACCGCCCTTGATGTTTTCGGAGCCCCGGACATCTCTTGTGTTCCCTTCCCAACGACTGGCAGTGCCTGGCTCAACCGTAACCAGATATCAAAGGCAACGACAGCGAAGTCTTGTTCTGTTGGCTCAACTTGCAGTTCGGACTTTGATACCTGCTTGACCGCGGTGCCTACCCCTGCTCAACTGGCAACAGGACCCGGAGGAACTGGAGGATATCACATGGTCTGTTGATCCAAAGGCGCAACGCAGCACGGCAAGGCCCAACTTGCAAGTGAGCTGAGCCTGGTCAAGATGAAAGGTGACGCCCTCTCTGCCTTCAGCTTCTTTGCCAGCTTCCGTTCCGACAGCGTCCTACTTTCTCGAATTCAAGGCTCTGGCTTTCCATCCCAGGCACCAAACAGCTTCCAACAGCCATATCATGTCCAGTTCAAGGCCGCCCGTTGTTGCCTAGAGACCTTTCAACTGTTTGCTGTCCCTTCTTCGAACGATATCATGTTGATGGAATTGCCAGGCTCGGACGGTAAATCAGGACCAAAGACGTTGCTGCGAGATGAAAACATGTGCAGCGTTGGACAGGCACGCCGGAGGCACTGTTCGTATGGGTACAGCGCAGTTAAGGGCGCCCGTGAGTAGCATGCTCCCAGTTGTCCCCGGAATTCTATAAAACAGCCCATGCCCCCATGCTTCTCTCGTCTGTTTCTTCTCCATTCTCCTCATCATCCCATCTTCCACTCTTTCAAACAATCCCAAATGCAAACAAACATGGAAACCATTCAACCATCTTCAGACATCCCCACTTCTTCAAAGGCAAAATGATCCACTTTTCTTTCACTTTTTACCTACCACTATTCACTCCGCCTCAGAAACCATCCAACGCCCGCCCGGCATACATCCGAGCTCGGCTCGCCTCTTGGCAGCCGCCTCAAAAAGTATGCTCTTTTCCATTCTTGTCTCTCTCCATTCTTCCCGGGTCTTTGAGGCAGTACTGACATTGCATCTTCCAACAGCCCAGCATCAACACCTCTTCTATCGCATTCTTACTATCATTCCTCCATCAATTATCGTCTCTTTTTGGTCCAGCAGCTTGTTATCGCCTGCTTCAACCTACGGCATCTTGACGCCCTCTCCTTTTCGGCTCATGTCTCACCACCTGACATAAGGTATGCCCTCCGAATCGGTTCCTCATGCGGTGGTCAAAGCCCTGTGGCATTTTCTAATACTGGTGCTCTGCCGCATCACGCAGTCCTCCGTCATGGCCTACTTCCACGAGCCTTCTTTCTAGGCAGCTACACTGCTGGTCATCGCCGCACAGCTTGTGATAGCCCAGGGCCGGTATACACTTGCTTGGCGATGATCGCATGGTTAGTTTCTCCCAAACCCCAATCACCTGTCATTTGCTCTCCTCTCTTTGTCTTCAAGGCCCGCATTCTGACCACCACCGCGACACAGAACGGCAGACCCTCGTCCCAACCATGGGCGAACCCTACATTCAGATTTAACCCTCGTCCCCGAACCGATGTAAATCTTTGGGTCCTTGCCCTCCTTTTCGAATACAAGAGCTTATACGGCCCAGACTGGGGTGTCCGGGAGGCCCGGGAGGGGCCGGAACCCACCCTCGGCACCACCTACAGCAGTCATGTGCCTAGCACTGTCTTCGCACACACTTCAACCTTTGGCCGAGAGTCAGCATGACAAACAACCACCTCAATCGGTCCTTGAGCGCCTCGCAGTCATGTCCATGCCACCTGGATTCAACATCAATACCTGTCATCAATAACAACATCAACAACATCATCGATAACACCATCCGTCTGGTGCCACCGAAGTGGCTTTCACTTCGCTCCAACTGGTGCCGGCGCCAGCAAGAAATTCTCAGGAGACAAACACAACAGGGGCGCCGGCGCCAGAGGGTGGCCAAAGGCTTTCTGGGACACTTTTCGGGATGCATGGCAGCAGGACCACCTGCAAAAGCAAACACAGCTAGGGCGCCGGCGCCGGCACACACCTCACCAGCTGGCGCCGGCGAAGACAATTTCAACAACACTAATGGCGCCGGCGCCGGCACACACTTCAACCTCTGGCCGAGGGTCAGCGTGGTAAACAACATTCTCAATTGGTCCTGGACGATTTGGGCTAGACCATGCACTCTCAATGCCTCCATTGCTCACCAGCCACCTGGCTTCAACATCGATATCATAAATTACAACATCAATAACATCATCGATAACACCATCCGTGCCACCGAAGTGGCTTTCACTTCGCTCCAACTGGCGCCGGCGCCAGCAAGAAATCTCAGGAGACAAACACAACAAGGGCGCCGGCGCCGGCACGCACTTTACCGACATGTTCATGAGGAACACATGCACAATCTGTTACACTCCAACGAGGTACCGCCGGAATACAAACGGCCAACTTCACCAGGGACCACGGGATCTGCCAGCCCTGCCCCCGACTTGTCCCGACAAGGCCATCCCACCATATCATATACCCCCTTTCTTAGACCTTTGGTGGTTGAGCTCTGACTCACGCGGTTTCTTGTTTTTGGGTCTCTTTTATTCAATCCTTACCCACCTAAATCTTCATCATCTATCATTTTTTCTGGTATCTCATGAACCCAGCGCCCAGAGGCAACCTCAGGAACACGGTCAACACCACAACCTTCCAGATGGCCTACTAGTGTTGGTGGTCGTATGCAATAGTAGAGTAATGATATCAATGATAATAACCATCTGACCCGGGGAAGAGGCGAATCTGGAGAGGAACAAGTGAGATTTGAGGAGGCAGAGCAAGAGGGAACAAAGGGGCGAGAATAGGAGGAGTGGGGGGGGAGGGGGAGTTGAACCTTTACCTTGCGACGGATTATGCTCCCACGCAGCATTTGATGAATGGAAGCCTTGCGGTCAGTAGTTGAATATGGGGCTCCTCAACACGATCTCGACCTACCTCCTGGCAATCTTCTGGCTTCCGAGACCCGATTATCGTGGGTAACAAGAGCGATCTGCTGAAACCGAACAACTCCAGTTTGGAGGACGAGCAGGGAGGCGTGAAAGACCAGTACCATTCTCGTCTCCTTAAATGCGGTGCTCGAATAGTACTACCGCCTATCAGTCCGAATTCGATTAAGTCAAAACCGAGAACGGAGGGAAACGCCAGACGCGGACCAAGTTGAAGCAGAAGAAGGATAACGTGGAGAAAGAGCTGGTGAGGCTGGAGAGGAAGCTCTTTCCCGTAATTACTCGGCTAATCTGCAGAGTGGCTGGCTTAAAGAGTCCTGCCGTTAAAGGATGAGCAT
Organism: Neurospora sp. FGSC 26637; assembly: GCA_009804845.1. Lineage (NCBI taxonomy): Eukaryota > Fungi > Ascomycota > Sordariomycetes > Sordariales > Sordariaceae > Neurospora > Neurospora sp. FGSC 26637. The sequence continues at coordinate 25,332 of RAOC01000264.1, forward strand.
GTGGACCTCCCTTGTCATGATGGCCTACATCTACGTTGACGCTGCGATTAGTGATCGAGCCTTGGGCTAGATGCTGGACACCTTGCAGACCAAGACGACCCAAGACTCCCCATTGTTATTCCATTGTTATATAGTTCATTGCTACTTCTGTTGAAGTATGTAACTGTTGTCTTCGCGTTCGATTTGCTGGTGGATTCCTGTATCTAGATCGAGGGCCCTACCCTCCTGGCTCAGTGCTCTTTTTCTTCTTTTTCTTTTTCTTCTTCTTCTTCTTCTTCTTCTATAGGTACCTTAGTCAATCATGTTGAAAACACTTCAGTGCCCCTCCCCATCGCTTAGGCCCAGTTCGTTTCCGCGTTAACAAGTCTGGAGAAAGGGTGCATTACTGTGCTTGAGTGCATAATGCGGACCTGCAGCGTTAAGGCATGCCAAAGATTCTTACTGAGGCTCCTTACTACTCTATGTTCGTTGGTACTGGGCTGTAAAAGAATTGGAGCGCTGTAATTATAGTTGGTTGAGCGCTGTGGTGCGCTGAAGACCTGGGTCCGTACCGCGCTATTCTATAGTTCTCGAGCAGTCTGGTAGTAAGTAGCGCAGTACGGATCTCAACGTTTTTTGGCCCTCTGATTGGTCAAATCGACGATTTGGAGTAAGTGCAGGTGGTTGCAGCTCAGTGCAACGACTTGCATGAAAATAAGGATTTTTGAGCCGAACGCAAAACGAGGGTAGTAACGTAGTACGCTACTACGACCCGAACACTGCAAAGACTAATGTACTAACGCGTTAACGAACTGGGCCTTAAAGTGTTTATTGTGACATGTCGCTGCTGCGCTATTGAGGACGACCGTGCCAATGAGCCTTGTCTTTCCCTGCGCCCTGGTAGTCTTTCTGATTCTCCGCCGACCCGACCGAGAGCCACCGAACATCTCCATTCTATGACCGCCGTTTGCGAGACCAGTTTTTTTCCGTCTCAACAAGTTCATCTCTTTCTTGTGACTAAGAAAGAGACTTTGCCTCAATTGCAAAGCGGTTTCAATCCTTTCTGGCATGTCCCGTCCGTGTCCACTTCCAGCGAGCCCGCCCAAAGTTCAGCGAGAATGACACTCGACGATACCTCCCCAAAGCAAACGAGTCTGACTGGAAAACTGTTCAACATGCTTCTCCGCGTCAATTCCTGGCCCGGTATTAATTTCTTGGCTCCTTGGTAGTAGTATGGTTGTGGAACCTTGTCGGCGTCGCTCCTGTCACTCAAAAGCGGACCCGGGGGACACTCGACGAAATCTCCACCAATGTTCAGCATTAGAGTTAACAAAACGTAAACGTTGATTCTCTATCAATTCCTTGAGTTCTTGCAAGCATGAAACTTTGGTGTCTCGCAACTAACCTTGATCCAGGCGGAGTGTCTGCCGTGGATCAATGGCTGGGCTATGGCATGATCATTTGGAGTAAACAAGACCTTCACAACGAACAATAACCACGAACAGCAACAAGACATAGCACAATGCAAGGCAATCATCGCTTTTTTGGAAGTAAGTCTTCATTGTTAAAGAGGAACTAGCTACCGTACGCTAACTATACCTCCATCTACCTGTCGAAATGAATAGAGGCAACCGAAGATGCATCCCCCCAGCTATCAACCGCCGATGGTAAACTTCCACTTGACAAAGTATCGCTGCAGCCGCTGCAGCCGCTGCAACAGGCGGGTGCAAATGGCCCGGCAGAGGAGATTCTGTGCGCTGGGCTTCTGGTCTGGGTATCGCGATACGGTGCTGTTGTTCTTCTGGATGAGCGCCCCGGAGCAGGCGTGGTTGAAGTACGTCCACGTGCGTGCCGCGTCCTCGTACATCGGTGTGCTCAGGTCGCCGTTCTTCCCCCAGGACGGAGCGGCGTACCTGAGCCACCTGGCGAGCGTCAAGGCGCGCGAGCTGGAGAGGATGCGGGCCAAACTGGAGGCCAAGTTGTTGTTGTTGAACGCCAATGATGCCAAGAGGAGGTGGGAGAAGGTCGTCTTGGTCGCAAGGCAGGCGTCGTGGTGTACCGCATATCGCAAGGGGATGCCGACGGTAAATGTCAGGAACCAACACAAGACCAACAACGGGTTTCGGCTGAGCCATCCTCGGAATCCCATCCTCGGCGACTGGCAGCAACAATGGCCCCCGTGTACCATGATGGGTCGAAGAAGGACGTGATTGTCGGCCGGTCATCGGGACAAAGACGAAGTCGAAGTCGAAGAAGTCTTCCGGGAGTTCGTCTCGCTAGGCTCTGTTGCCTGTTGTTGGGGTCTCTAGGGGTCTTGCATCGTGCTGGGTTCGCGTCAGAGCGAGAACCATTTCGCTTGGACGTATTCTAAACGTCTCCACGGTTTCATGATGACGGGATCGTTGAATCTCGCGCCGCCTCTCATGTTGGTGGTGGCTTCCTCCATCTTCTGTATGGACGTTGACTTCAGGTTTGGCACCAAGGCACCGGTGGGTAGCCGGGGGGAGCGGCGGCCCGGGCTCGTGTCAGAGCGAGAACCACTGCGCTTGTACAACGGAAACACAATCACGGAGATCACCCACTGGAGAAGCTTCACAGCCCTTAATATGCAGAGGGTCAACACAACCACGCCAGTGCAATTTGATGGTGTTGTAGGATGGAACAATGCTGGAATTGGAGAACCAGGACATACATGCGATTCTTGGTGCCCGGCCCAAGGCCCCACGGATCACCCCTGACAACCTTGGTGCCGGTCTCTCTTTCCCCTTTCCTATCACATCTGCTTCCACCACGCTACAACATCTTTCGCGACGGCCTTCTCCTCAGCAGCCTCATCCTTCTCCTCAGCAGCCTCATCCTTCTCCTCAGCAGCCTCATCCTTCTCCTCAGCAGCCTCATCCTTCTCCTCAGCAGCCTCATCCTTCTCCTCAGCAGCCTCATCCTTCTCCTCCTTCTCCTTCTTCTTCTTGTCACCGGCCTCCTCGGCCTTCTCCTCGGCCTTCTCAGTCTGCTCGGCCTTGTCAGGCTTCTCAGCAGCAGCAGCAACGGCAACGGCAGCAGCGGCAACACCGGTGATCTCGGCGGGGACGTCGGGGGTGGTGACAGGCTCAGTGGTGGCGGCGGCGGCGGTGATGCAATCGGTGCCATTTCCCGCCGCATCGCCAGCGACACCACCACCAATGTTGACACCCACGGGCGTGCCAGTCAGGCGCAGGCCCTTGTCCATCTTCACCCAAAGGCAAAGCCCGTAGACGAGAAGGAGCAAGAGACAAGCCGGGATGATGTGCGTGAGGCGGCGCGAGATGCAATGGGTGAGCATTGCGGGACGAGACGGTACTAAGAGCACGACCAGCGTGCTGGGTCTGTTGGTGTGTTAGACATGGAGCGAACAAAAAAAACCGGAGGAGTAGATGGAGAGACATGGAGTAAAGGCGCAAAAAAGGACTGATGGACAGGAGAAAGATGACTGACCAGAAAATTCTGAAAATCCTGGGCGGCGCCGGGGTGCCTGGGGGGCGGCGCGATGAAGTCCCCTTACGACCGGCGAGAGAGCCGGTCTCTGCTGTTTTCTGTCAGAATGTGGACTCCAAGCTAGGAGGGCAGGTAGAGGACGGCGCCGTCGACGACGACAAGAGACTGGAACTAACCTTAGACAGCTTGGGAGCCGTGGGAGCTGGGGACGGAAGCACTCTGCGCCTTTTGTTGGTGCAAGCAGGACTGAAAGGAGGAGGGAAGTGTCAGTAGAGTACGGCCTCAGAAGGACATGAGGACAAGGGGCACGGTCTGGTGGTGAGAGGAGGCGATGAGAGAAGACATACCCTTGATACGGTCCCAAATCTCGTCTGGTTGCAATCGATGTGATGGTTAGAGGAGCACGAATGCTTGTTGGAGGTGGAAAGAGAGACTGTCTGCTGTTGCGGTTGACGGAGGTGGTGAGAGAAGTTGTTGATGGAAGAGGAATGTGTGAAAAAGAGTGAGTGTCAGAGGTAGGAGAGGCAGAAGAGTGAGGGAAGAAAAACAATCAGTCGAAGGAGGGAAGATTTGTGGGCTCTCCCGGTCCCGAAAAAGATACCTTGGACAAGTACCTTTGCTGTCTTGGGTATTGCGCCACTCGTGACCGACTGAGAGCGCAAATAGCCGTGGCTGGAGGCTCTGCTCCTTCCCTCTTTAACTCTCAGTTGACTCCCTAACGTTGAGTGACCGGCTCATTTGGACGAGCGACTTGCCCCCGGCAAGGATCCGTCCTCTTCTACCGTCTGGTGACTCTGGTCTAGCCCCGTGTAATCTCTAATATGCTTTGGCCGTTGCCTATTGCGAGGAAGGAGGTGTGCTTCCCCCTCTAACTCGCGGTTCCTTCCTTACATCTGGGCTGAGTGACTGGCTCATGTGAACGGGTAACTTTCTCAGGACAGGGGTACGTCCTCTTCTGCCGCCTCGTCTGACCCCGCGTAATTTCAGATACGCTGTGGCTGGTTCTCTTTTGCGAGGAAGGAAGTGTCCTCGAGTAGGGATGACGCAGCTGGTCCAGGAGTCTAGACGGCGGGGTATTGCTCGCCGGTTCAACGTCTTTGCGGTGATTCTGTTGCGGGGCAAGATGGTTCCCTTGGCATGTGGTTAATTCACATATTCCAGGTTTACATCTTGTCCTGCTTGTTCTGTTCTTCTTCAATCAACAAGTTCACCACCATTCTTTTGTGCCTTGTGTCTACATTCACTCCGTTCACTTCGACACATGCATGCTTTCTTCCCCAGACATACAGCCTCTTTGAAGAGAACCTCCAAGGTCCTCTCTCCGCTTCCAACTCGTTTTGCTGGTCTTTTTTCTGATCTCCAACCACCACACACTACACACACACTGACGCACAGGCTCCGTGGGCGTCTCGAGATCCCCCAGCCTTTCAAGTACTCGATCGATGAGAAGCGCCGCATTCTCGACCGCCTCATCTGGTCCTCCAGCTTTGAGTCCTTCCTCGCCACCATGTCGTCCGCCAACTCTTCCAGCATTGCTAGTAGCCTGTCCAACATCAGGCACCTCAAAACCAGAGGCCGCCTAGCCAGCCTCAACACAGTTTCGGATGGGTCAACGCCAGTTATATCTACGGCCTGCAGATCGTTAACGCGCATCCAAGTTCCGACCGACAACTGACCCAGTTCTTGTCTTACCCACAGCTCACTCGAGCACACGATCACAACCGACGTCCTTGAAGGATATCGGGCCGCAAAGATGTCTGACAACAGGTATGCCCATGACCATGTCCCTACCTCTACCCTGTTACTGATTCCGCTCTCGCGACTGTCGTTAAGGATCGCGATAAATGGCATATGGCTGAGATCGTGATGCACGCCAAAGAAGTCGAGCACTAAAAGGGCTCAACCGAACAGGCACGCAGCCAAAGGGCAGGAAGGAGGCCGTGAACGTCATCATGGGCAAGGATGACCGTCTCCTTGTCGTTGTTGAGCTTGGCTACAAGCTGCGGGGATCCCGACTTTCCGGCTGCTTCAACAGTTGAGGATGTGCAGGGGCATGTTCGATCTAGCGAACAAGCTCTTCTACCACAACTACGACAAGATGCCATATGGCGAGTGGTGGGATCCGGCTAACCCTAGCCATGCCGTGGTGACGAGAGCGCTTGTGAAGGGACCAGATCCCCTACTTCCTTCGAGAAGACTCAGCCGTCTGAAGCACAGGAGACACCGAAGACAGGATTCCGAGGATGGCTTACCGAAGCGAGAAACCCTGAGTTGCAACAAGCCTTGTCTAGAAAACAAGCCATGTTATAAAACGCATTTTCCCACTACGGTAACCGAAACCCGATGTTGGTCTTGTGTTGGTTCCTGACTTTTACCGTGGGCATTGCCTCGTGCTGCCCAAGTACCTCAACTGAGTTCCACTTTCCCTACTTACAGCGACGACTCCATCGCCAAGATGCAAAGGCATTGGACAAGAAGTCAGTAGAGCCTGAGGTGAGTTGAAGCTGCGCTGCTGAGAAGAAGTGTCTGAGAAGCGCTAACTATCCCGATACTCAAACAGGAAACATCACACCAGCAGTCGGAGTCGGCCAAGGAGCCCGAAGTCAGGTTGGCGATTGAGGAAGTGGAGGAGGAAGATGGTGCCATGCTGAACAAGTGTAAGGTCACCGTTGTGATGAAGAAACCTCATGCGTGATGTGGGCCGTACAAACTATCAAGGGACAGATAGAAGGCATAATACAAACGTTGAGAGAACATCGCAAGTGTCCACTACCTCTGTGTTACGAAAAATGCATTAAGAAATGGTACACGCAGAGAGATTCTGCCGAGATGCCTTGACATGATCAAGTTGACCGCACCTCTAAACATCCATGTCCATCAGTGAGAAAGCAAGAAGTGGCTATGTGACATGCGCTAACTACCTAAGGTATCGCGAAACCGGAGAAGAGAACATTCCCCAGCGGTCAATATCGCCCGTCAAGAAGCCCTAAATCAAATCGATGAAGGCGGGAGAGGAAGAGAAGAGAAAGGAGGAAGAGAGCACCGCGAGGCAGGACAAGCAGATCCAGCACAATTATCCCTCTTAAGCTCCGATGAAGAAGCCCCGGGCATGGTATGGGCCGGGCGGGGCCGGGGTTACATGCCAGAAGCCCAGAGCACGACAAGAAGGCCTGCCGACATCGGCAGGTCTTCAATCAAGTTCTTCTGATGAAAGACACCAGCGAGCAGGCGTTTGCACAACAAAGGCCAAAGCCCCAAAGTCGCCAAAGGCAAAGGAAAAGACAAATCTACCTCTACCTCAACCACCGCCGCCGCCGCCAACAACAACGACAACAACAACGACGACAACGATGACGACGATGACGACATCCCCCTTCCCGAGCCCCAGCCCCAACCTCTCACCACAGCCGGCCGCATCCTCGACCCTCTTTCCGTTGATCCTGACGCCAGGCAGATTACCAACCTGAAGGATTGCATCGAGGGGTTGAAGGCTTGTTGGAGGAGCTTCAAGCGGAAGCGGAAGTGGGAGTGCTGAGAGTGGGATTGGCTTATGAGGGGGGTTAGAGGTGGGATTGTTGACGGAGACCCCCGTTAGTGCCCTGGGAGAATGGGAGGGACGAGAGAAGCGTGATGAGTACCTGTAGCTAGATATAACATTGGAGTCAAACAACATCGGTAGGGCTGAGCTGACTCTGCTGTGGAAGAGCTCGTGTTCAAATTTTGAGCAATCCGCGGTGGTGTGTTTGCCGGTGACACTCTTCTAACATCAAGACACTTTCTCGTCCTCTTATCCCACCCAGTTGTCGCGGTTTTTGTGTCTTTGATGACATTCCATCTTGATAGGGCTGCCGTCTGGATGCTAAAAACAATCATCCCGTTTGTTCTACTGCCCGTTAGTCGTAACAGAAACGCCCAAAACAACGGAAGAGATAAAAGGGAGACTCTTGTCCCTACCTCTAGGTACGTAGGTACCTGGTATGTCTTTGTCATCGTCGTCGATGAACCGGACAGAGCCCAGGTTGGGGCTGGTGGTTGGGAGTGTGTTCACTCATAGTTGTTCTCGTGTCTTGAAAGAAAGTGAGATGATAAGGTATATGATCAGTGGAGGGTTCTACGTGAAGCCGCGGAGGGATGAAATGAAGTTGAAGAGGAGGATTAAACGCAAAGGAGGACGCGAGAAAGCAAGAAAGTAAATAAGGAAAACCTAGTTGCCACAAGCGATAGTTGATCCTACCGCAGGCTACGAACAACCTGGATTGTACAAACCGAGAGGCGAGTGAAGTGGATGTCAGGAAGAGATGGGCAAGAGGATATCTGCTCTACAAGGACGACTAAGACGAAGAAAATGTTCACTCACGAAGCGCTTTGGCTGTTGCTGGTTGCTGGTAAACCTCAGGAAGTTGTTGCTGGGTTGCGGATTGTCACAGGTTCTGGTGACATGTGCTATATAAGCGTGCATTCCGTGTTTCTGTCTAGCGAACAGAACATAGAGCTATCTTTTTGGTAGTTTAGCGGACTGGCAATGCACGCCCTCCCGTGACAAGGATGAACAAAGGTCAAAGAGGTATGTACCACATCTATCTTAAGGCAGGTAGAGGTAGTTAGCAGCTATATTCTCCGAGACATTGGACTTACCCGTAAGCAACAACGATTGTGAAGATAGGGAAAGGTAAGAGAGAATGCCACCACCATAGAGGTAGACGATTGGGTTAGATTTCGGGAGTCGGGATATGCTCAGTTCAAGGTCCATACCTGCATGCCACTATAATGCATGTCTCTGGAAAGTATGTGTCATATCAGGTGGTTATAAGGCATGGAGAGGAAGGTGTGTAAGATGGAAAGCTCACCGAAGTTTGTTTGCCATTTACGTACCAACCTGTGAACAACCACAGCGCTGATGTAGGCAGCATCCATGCCTTCTTTGAACACCAGCCTGGGTGACCGGTTCTGCCTTCCGTTCTGACCAGCTTTCCGGCCCATGAGTCCTTCGTTTTCTTGGATCGTGTACAGGAATCCCTCCTTTCAAGGCAGCGTGAACTACCCAAACATCAACCGTTAGCTCTGGACACCAACGCCCCAATGACAGAGAAGACAAATGATGAAACGGGATGAAAAGAGCACTAACAGAGTCACTTATAGTTTCAAGGCTCATTTACGTCAAAGAGAAAAAGGACCTTGTTGCCCTGAGAAATTGGTCAACCATGGGGAGTGACTGGTGCACGAATAAACCAAAACGGGTTCACACGGAGTATGTACCTAAATGTCCTAACAAAAACACTCCAACATCGACGGTCGATACTGTATGTTTCGTTATTTTCCTCTTTACCAACGTGTCCGATGATTTCATCCAAACTCTTGGAAGCAATCAAGGGAGTCTGCCTTTATATTCACCAGACTTTTCATGTCCAAAGTAGTTGATAGCGCTGGCGGTGGTGTTATAAACTTTCTCGTCCCTACGACAGAAGTGTTAGCGATAGCTGAAGAAAAGAGCACTAACAAAAGCACCCTCATATCGGCCATCGACCCTGCCTGTATTGCTTTCTGGATGGATGTTAGACTGTCCATAAGACCAATCCAAACTCCTGTAGGTTGATCAAAGGACCTAAATTTATATTATCTTCTTTTAGTGTAAAGTCATTGATAGCGTTTGTGGTGATGTGTTGAACTTCCGTGTCCCGGCGGTGGAAGTGTTGGCGCTTCGCACAAAAGATCCCAACAAGAGGTCAGGCAGGATAAATGCACTAACAGATACCCTCCACCATCAGCAATCCACCCTGCATGCGTTGCTATTTTCCTCATCAACTAACGTATATTATAACTTCAACCAAATTCGTACAAGCGAGAGACAGGGTTCGCCTCTGTACTTACTAGCTTTTTTCTGTGTAAAAATGTTGATAGCGCTGGTGATGGTGTTCTGAATTTCCTTGTCACTGCGGTGGAAGTGTTAGCGATAGCCACCAAAGCAAGGACCACTAACAATAACAACCCATTAGCAGCAACCGGCCCAACAAGTTGTGCACTGTCTATCTTCGTACAACTGTCCAACAAAACAACCCGAACTGATGGAAGCAAGCGCCACACATTGGCCTTATGCTTACTAGGTTTTCTTGGAATATAAAGCTTTTTAGCGCTGGTGACGTTGTTTTGAACCGTTTTGTCCCTGCCATGGAAGAGTTAGCGATCCGGATATTTTATGCTGTAGCACAACGGCCTGCTGACACTGGGAACATTCTAGACCGGCCCTGTCTACGTCAAGCGTCGCCACCAGAACGAAGACTCCCATGGTGCAGACATCGCTGTCAAGAAAAACATCGAGCCTTTGGAAGAATTGTAGCTGATTATTTCACGACATTTGGTTTCGTAATGGTGTTGTGTTTTTCGGTAGGACTCGATGTGTGGTGGGTGTTGGTCATTCCATTCAGTGACCAGCGTGCACGGCCGTCATCAAGGCCAAAGGACGTTGGACGTGGACACTTGCTTTTTCCATTCGTTCGCACGAGACACCGTAGGAGTGAAATAAGGCGAAGGCTACCTAGCCGTATTGACCCCATCTAATTAAAGTGGTTAGCAGGTAGCATCGTATGTCGTCGATGAGGCTCTGCTGGTCGTTGTTGGAGGGAAGGGGGGAAGCCTGGCGGAGCACGTCCTGGGGCAAGAGGCACAGCGCAGCCATGCAGCTTTGTGACTGGAGCCTCAACCATTTGGGGATTGTCACTCCCAACACTACTGCACAGGCGCAACAATGCTGCAAGATAAAACTCGGAATTGACCAGCAAGATTTACAATATAGACGATAGATCCATCCTTAAACCCTAACAACAGGGCAGTTTCGAGCTTCATACCTCTAGTCTCGAGACTGATGTGACGGAAAGTGATCCGCACGGCTCTCAATGTTAGTGCATCCACCTAAATCAAAGTCTACAGCAGCCTCGCAGCGTGTGTGTAGGGCTTGGCGCAAAACTGCGTTAACATGCCCTTGAAAGCCGATTTGACGAACTTTTCCCCCCGCGCCCGCATGCCGCATCGACGTGTTGACATAGACGATTCCAGCCCACGACCAGTCACCCGTGAGATATTGAACGAACGGGAGGAAGCATCCCGCCCAAACAGGTTGGGATGAAAAAGAGCAAGTAAGTACATCAAAGAGAAAGAAAGGGGGTTGATGGCTAGCTCCCAGGTCACAACAATCAAGAACAAATACTTTGGTACTTCGGTTAGGTACCTACCTAATGGGCGGGTACCTATGTCTGCGTTGAGACACCGACCCCGCTGCCCGGGTCTCTCTCTCTCTGCCGTCGCTGCCGAGCTGTTCTGACTTCATTCAATTCCGGACTCCGCAGGCAGCCGGGCGGGCGGGAGTGCGTGCTGAAACCATCGATCGTCTCGCTCAACCTCCCCCCCCCGCCCCCCCCGTCTACACCCATTTGCACCCACCTTCCTCTAGTACATCAATACCAAGACTAGAGACGTACATGTAGCTTTAACTAAGGTACCTTAATTCCATTGGTTCTCTTGCCAATTTCCTAGGTACGACTAGTAGGGTCATAGACGGCGCGCATGCGTGTGATGGATATACCTGCCTGGCGTGGCTTGTGAATCGTAAAGCGACGAATATGGCTTTTGGGATTTGGGGGGGTTTCCTTAGTGCCTTACATTGAAAGCTACCTACATTCCTACAAAATCCTGGGTTTCCCATTTCATGGGTTGGTTGCTTCCTGATGAGACTGCCGGTCCTTAGAGCTCCTCGGCCCCCCCCCCCCCCCCCCCCCCCCCCCCCCCCCCCCCCCCCCCGTTTCTCAATGCTTATTCCTTTCCTATGAACTGTGTAGTCTACCTGTAATTGTACCTATACATCTTTTTCTAAGCATCCAGTCCATGTTGGACGCCTTTCGCTTCTCCTTCCTGCTGCTGCCTTTCCGTCGAGTCCATAGATGGACATGGACACCAACCATCATCATTGCCTTTTGACCTGACCGTTGTTGCAAGTACGCACCTCATGTAAAGGAATGCTCAAAGTCCTTCCTCCCACCTTCTAGTTATACAGTAAGAAAATGTACAAAAGCAATTTCTTCAACTTCAACGAACGCTGCCCGTTTGCATACCTCTCTCTGCCCTCTACCGAATAGACCGACTAAGAGGAGGAGGCATACAGTACCTAGTTATTCTTCAGGCATCATTTTGCGAGAGGAAACACGAGGAGACCGACCTAGATATCAATCTCCCCATCAGCAATAGCCAACCTCTGCTTGGTAGTCTTAGCCTTCTTGCTTCCACCCGTCTTCCTCTTCTTCGCCGCTCCCACTGCTCCCTTTGCATCTGCACCTCCCTCTCCCGCAGCAGCAGCACCATTAGGCGTAGCGGTCCCACTGCCCTTGATGTTATTCCCGCCATCATCAAAGTTACCCTCGCCTGTTGTCATCGTTAGCCCCACATCCATACCATCTGTACCAGAAAAGGAAACGGAAAACTCACCCTCATGATACATCTCATCCAAACTAACCTCCTTCCCCTCCCCTCCTGCTCCGCCCCTCTTCCTCTTGTTTCCTCCCCTACTCTTCTTCTGCAACTTATCCAACTCCCCACTTTCTTGAAGCTCGCGCTCTCGCTTCTCAATCAGCTCCGCCTGCTCATCATCCGCCAGCCACATGGCAATATCGCGGTTCCTGTTCTCGGGCGCGCGACGACCAGAGAAATCGACGCCTCCGCCAGCGGCCGAAGAGCCGCCCGTGATAACCACGCGCTGGACTTCCTCCTTCTGCATAGCGCGCTTGCGGATACGTTCCTCGATCGTGCCCCTGGTGATAAGACGGTAGACAGTAACCTGCTTGGTCTGACCCAGACGATGGGCGCGATCCATGGCTTGCGAATCGATGGTCGGGTTCCAGTCCGAGTCGTAGAAGATGACGGTGTCGGCAGAGGTAAGGTTGATGCCCAGACCACCGGCACGAGTAGAAAGCAGGAAGATGAAGATCTCGGGACGGGTCTGGAAGTCGGAGACGGTGTCGCGGCGGTCTTCGAGCTTGGTGGAACCGTCGAGACGGCAGTACTTGTAGTTGCGGTAGGTGAGGTACTCCTCCATGAGGTCGATCATGCGGGTCATTTGGAAGTAGAGGAGGACGCGGTGGCCGTTCTCCTTGAGCTCGCGCAGGAGCTGGTCCAGCTTGGCGAGCTTGCCCGAGTCGGTTACGAAGCGGCGCATGGAGGGGACGGTGATGTTGGTGAAGCGTTGCTTTTCCTTGTCTGGTGCAGGGAGCAAGGCTGGAGGAGGGTAGCGTGATGGTGGCACCTTTTGTACGACGAGTGCCTTCTCCTCGGCTAGGGTAGGTCCAAAGAGGACCTTGCGCATTGACGCGTTGAACATGATGTTCTCGCGCTCAACGACCGAGCTGCGACTGTCGCAAACAACCTCGATAGGGGGAGCGGAGGTCCTTGGAGCAGCAGCCTGCTCGAGACGACCGAGGCCAGTTTCAGAGAATGCACTCCGCGAGACGTTCATCAAGCTGCCCAGAACGCCTTGCTCAGTGATATCAGCCAAAGGCTTCAGATCCTCGCGTTGCCTAATCTGGAAGAGGGCATGCGCCGGAGAAAAGTTCAAGTCCTCAGGCTCATCATAAGCGATCTTGATCTCCGCAAGACGGTTCTTCTTGGTGGACATTTCAACAGCTCGAGCAAAGAGGTCCTTGTGACTGGCGCGGTAGACCTCCTCGTAGCTCGTATCGGCAAAGCGCAGCCAAGAGAAGTTATCCGTACCAGCCAGGCTCTCACGAATATGCTCCGGAGTCCAGATGTTGAACTTCTCGTTCAGCCACTGGTTCCGCCACCCAGCGACCTGGTTGTCTTGACCAGCCTTGTACAGTCGTCCTCCGTCGCGCCAGAGCAGTCTAGGCAGCTCGTACTGAATCAAGCTGCGCGTAGAGTAACCGACAGTAACCTGATTACCCTCACGAATGAACGAGGCTGTCTCGGCAAAGTAGCCGAACGAGTACCCGGATGCGGTATCCGCACGCTCGAAGAGGTCAGGGTGATTGCACACCTTACGGAACTGCATGACGAGATTCATGAGACTAGCAGAATCGTCGTCGCCCAGTGTCGCCTTCTCGATGAGATCCATGATGCTGATCTGGTTGCGCAGATTGGCGTACATGGCACGCTGTCTGTAGGTGAGATCGCAGAAGACGTCCAACTCGATCTTGTCGCCGAGTTCCTTTTGGACATGCTTCTTGACACGACGCAGCATGAAGGGTTTGAGGATCATGTGCAAACGCTTCAGCTGGTCTTCGTTCAGCTTGGTATTACTCTGAGCATGGGACTCAATGTCCTTGGAGAACCATTCGCTGAACTCGTCGTGGGAATCGAACAGTGAAGGCATGATGAAATGCAGCAGGGCCCAAAGTTCTTGCATGTTGTTCTGGATAGGCGTACCCGTCAACAGGAGACGGTTACGGCAGTGGAAGCCCAACAGGCACTTCCAACGAGAACTCTGTGAGCTCTTGATAGCCTGGGCTTCATCAAGAATCATGTACTGCCACTTCATCTTCTGGAAGTACGCAACATCAGAAACAACAAGTTGGTACGAGGTAATCATGACATGGAAGGGGGCGTCCTTCTTGTAAGTCGTGTGCTTGCGATCCCAGAACTTTCGCAGCACCTTACGGTCGCCCGCAGTACCCCAGTAAGGGAGCACCTTGAACTGGGGAACGAACTTTGTGATTTCCTGCTGCCAGTTGTGCAGGGTAGACGCAGGCGCAACAACCAGGAAGGGACCCCAGATATCGTACTTCTCGGCAAGGTAGGCCATGACGGAAATGGACTGCACCGTCTTTCCTAGACCCATTTCGTCGGCCAGGATACCGTTGATTCCTTGTTCGTACAGGTTGACCAGCCAGTTGAGACCCTTGAGCTGGTACTCTTTGAGCTGACAGTTGAGAAGCTTGGGTTGTTCAATCTCGACGTCACCCATCATGGTCGGGTTCTGGAAGTTCATTTCGCCATCTTCATCGAGTTTGGACTCTTCCTTGTTGAACTCCCTAGCCTTCTTCTGGGCCTCGGCAATGGCATTCTGCGCGTTAGCCATAGCGGCAGCCCGTAGCGTCGATTCATCTTCAGCGTCAAAGTCCAGATTCTCAAAGTTGGTGACCTTGGCGCCAATGGGACCAGTGGGCACGTCGATATCCATCTCGTTCTCCGTAATCTTATCCTTCTCAGCTGCGATCTCATCGGGGTGATCTGTGCTGCGCTCAACCTCATTGGTCTTGATCTTCTTGCCAATGAAATGGGAGTACAGCTCGGTCTGCGAGATAAGGAAGTTGAGCTTCCTCTTCTGGCGAGCAGCTTCACGGTCGGCCTCCTCCTTGCGAGCGTTCTCCAGCTCTTGCTTCTCAGCTGCCTTCCGGAGATCACGCTCTTCACGCTCGTTGCGCTTCCAGAAGCCCATCATGTCACGCATGACACGCTTGGCGCGAGCCTGCAGATCCTTGGTGCCCTTGTTGGTACGGAGTTGCCATCTCTTGGCCTCTTTCGACGCGAGGATGGCAGTCTTCTTGAGGTTGGATGATTTGGTAGAGTACGAGTCAATCGCCAGCCTGAACACCTTGTTGACGTCCTTTCTGGCGAGATCGCGCCAAATCTGGTCATAGATCTGGTTGAAGCCCTTGGACTGGAACTTGAGTTCCAACGGGTCCTTGGGTTCCTCCACAACCTTCTCCTTCACCACCTTCTCCTTGGGCTCCTTGGGCTCCTTCGGCTCTTGAGGCTCCTTGTTCTCCTTATCCTTGTCCGCATCAGCCTCCTTGGGCGCCTTAGTCTTGGTAAGCTTGATGCGGATCTTGTTGGTCTCTTCCTTGGGCGGCAACTCAAGACCAGCATCAAGAGCGGCTTGAGCAGCTTCGGCGGCATCCTTCTCAGCCTGCTTCTGCTCCTTGGACTTCTTGGGTCTCGTACCGGCACGACCCTTGCCCTTCGTCTTGCCAGGCTCCATGTTCTCAGCCTGGAACGTAGCCATAGTACCGCCTTCCAGGTTCGGCTCGATGGAGCCAACATTCCGCGCGGGTCCCTTGATACCCTTCTGCAAGATGAGTCGGGTCTGCTGCACCTTCTTGTTGGCCCGTTCAGCTTCGCGCATGTACTTTTGCCTTTCGGCTTCGTCCTGCGCTGCAGAGGCCCTGGCCAAGGCGGCGGCCTTTGCTTCCATGGTAGTAGCCATGGACTTCTCGCGCCGCCTCTTGCGCTGCATGTCCTTCTTGCGCTCCTTCTCGGCAAAGAGTTCGCGCTCCCGAACCTCCTGCAAGGCATCGTCGTAGTTCAAGTCGTCATATCGACGCTTTCCAAAGTTGGCATGCAACTTGAGCTTTTGGGCCTCGGTTTCTGTGTACTCGGCTCTCCTCTGTCGGCGCAGGCGAAGGTCGCGATTGTTCATCTCTTGCCTCTTAACCTCGCATCGCTCCCTCCACAAGCGCAACTCCTCCTCGAAGTCGTCCTCATCGGGAAGCTCTCGCGATTCTATTCTGTCCATCGCTTTCCTGATCTTCTCCTCATTCTCCGCCGAGAACGTCCTTTGTTGCTTGGGGGCACCGTTGGCCATTCTCTTGGCCGGAATGCGAATGTTGGGGAGCGGGCTTTCTTGCTTTGATGACCCTCGTCGCCCCTTGGGAGTTGACTCGGAGTGCCTGATGTCGGAGATGCGTGGCTGCTTGGGCTGGCGCGGTTTTCTCTCCTTCTTTTCCTTGACAAACTTCTCGGATGAGTCGGCTCGTTCGATCTTCATGGGGATGTCATCGTCGTCATCCATGATGGGTGAAGTTGGACGGGGTCTGGAAACGGGCTCGGAGCTCGAAAGGATGTTGGAGAAAGACATGACACCGGCGGCGCGGCCGGTATTCTGGAAGCAAGATTGCTGTTAGCGACAGTTACGTGGGAGAGGGGTAAAGAACAAAGGGAGGGAGGATGGACATTGCCAATTGGTACATGGGGGCGAAGGGCGAAAGAGCTTACGGTTGATGTAGCGGAAGACATCTTGAGTGGTGGCGACTCGTTCCTGCCTAGGGCCGGTAGTGCAGTGGAAGTTGTGCCGTTTGTGGGATTAGCTAAGACGGCGCTTCGTATCGTGGGAGACGCCATGCTTGGTGGTCTGAGTGAAAGCCTGGGGCTGATGGATCCGGCGAGACTGCCAACACTTCCAGTACCAATACTGGCTGGTGCAGCTACCGATGCTGGATGTGAAAGAGCGGCAACAGGACTACGCGTCGCAATAGTAAAATTGGACGGAGCTGCAATCGATGGAGGCGATGTATGGTCGACCGGATAGTTTTCCTTTTTCCTGTTGTAATAATCGGCCGACGACTGGGAATAGTTGTACGGATCGCGGATCTAATGATTGCAGAAGCGCAAAGGCTGGGTCAGTGGATGTGGAACAGTCGAAATGCCAGCAAAGCTTTGTCGTTGGTGTTGGTGTTTCGTGTGTCAAGAGGCAAGAGATGATGCAGCGGGAGAAGTGGTATTCATTGGTGGTGCTTTGTAGTGGTGGCGGCGTGCACTTGATATTTCCGGACCATCACCCATCGGCCAAGGTAAGGGGTGGGTGGATGTAATAATGGTATTAAGGGGAAGGAGGATGAAGGAAAAAGGGAAAGGAATGGGAATGCGGGCGGTGAATAAAGGACGACGTGACGGGGTTGTGGTGTTGGGACAAGAAAGTTTGTCATGGCCACTCGACCGTTGCAGTGTGGTTTGGTGATTGTCTAGTGTGGTGGACTGGTGGTGCTGATTCGCTTACCTTGTTCGTGGCCGAGCCCGAAGCCGAAGTCTGGGACGTTTGCAAAGTCTGGGTCGCGTTTCGCCAGGAGCTGCCCGTGGAAAGGTGGGAGGAGGATCCCGTGTCAGAGTAGCCCGAAACCCCGCGCTGTGATTCCCTTGTTGTATGGTCGCGGTCGCGATCTCGATCTTTTCGTGGGCTCAGGCCGCCAATGCTGTTGCTGGCCTCGGCGGTTGGGTCGTAAAAGCTGCCGCCTGTCGATGATTTTTCGCGTAATGACGAATCCCGATCGCGGAACGATTCTGCCGGCGAATAGTAGGCCGACGGCGCGTGCAGTTGCGATGCTCGGGCTGGCGGTCGCGAGCTCGACGAGGCCGTGATGGAGTTTAGAGGTAGCGAACTCGATGCTGGGGCCGGAGCTGATAAGCCGGCGATTGTTGTAATGGCAGGTGGAGCTTGCAACGAGGACGGCGGCGGCGGCGGCGGCGGCAGCGAGGGTGCGGATGCTGCGACAAAGGGATTTGGATGGTGGTGTTGTTGTTGTTGGCTTGTTGTTGGAGGGTTAAGAATTGAGCGCGGACCCGTGGATGGTGGTGGTTGACTGCTCAGACTGCCGGCGGCACCTAGCGCGTTGTTGGCAGCGTGTGCTGGAGTGGCCAGTGGATGACGGTATTCCGATGGTTGCTGCTGCGTTGGCGATCGCAAATTGAACGAGGAGGAGCCGTGCGTCGCGCGCATGGAATTCGTCGAGGGCGGCGGCGGCACTGGTCCCCCAATTCCATGGAGCGATGATGACGCTGCTTGTGGTGCTGTGTTGCTGCTCACTGGGTTGAGAATGTCGCGCAGACCTCGGCGTGGTGGTGGTGCTGGACCAGCGCCGTTTCCTCCATCCCCTCGTCCCCCTTCTGTTCCATCCTCGTCAAAATGAGGAGGTCGCTGCAGCACCGTCGAGAAGTGGTCCATGCTGGCTGACTACCGTGTATACCGGTCCGCCTCAAATTCCAGTCCAAAGGTATAATACCAACAACAACAAGGACTTGTTCTTCTTTCTGTCTCTAGCTTGCTTGTATATCTCTACGTGTTATCGGTATCCCATCGGACGAGACGATTTGCCGGCGTGTTCCTGTTTCGACTGCCTTGCTTGTTACGCTCTTCAATGACTGATCGGTCGGGTGGTGGTGGTGGTTTGCTGTTATAAGCGATCGATTGTCGCGACTTGCGGATCGGATAGAATGGCGGCGACCTCGGCTGGGTTCGAGATGACAAGCTGGAGGGGCAGAAGCTATTCAAAGCTTGTCGGAAACAAGCTGTCGCGATGCGGTTGTCGCTAGGCAGTAACTGTAGTCGTCACGGGAAAGACTGGAGGCGATGGTCCAAAAGTCGCAATGACAGCAAAGACACTACTAGACGTTGACGGTCTTGATGGGCAGCAACGAAGTTACGTCTGTGGTGGTGGTGGTTGTGTTGGTGTTGATGTGGGATCGTCGGATGACTGGGGGAATCTGGATCGAAGCCAGATTGTAAGGTGGTTGAGATGACACAGCACGGAAGGGGAGGAGTGGCCGATGGAGACTCGGACAACGGTGATGGTGTTGGAAGGTGTGGTGATAGCACGGAATAGCAAGAGGTACTTCGTGATATGGTGGATGACAATGCGAAGATGCTCCGTCCAAACCCATCAGTTGTTGACAGCCTTGACGACGATGGTTGTCTGGCCGGTCCGTTCTAGTTCGGCTGTTGGCCACATCTAAGGTACTTGTTTTGTGCGCGCGTGTGAAAATGCAGCCTCTTCACACTTTCTCTCTCTCGCCCCGAAAACGTGCCCCTTTGGAAAGGCCGCCGCTGCTGGTCTTCCAGTTCTCTCTCACCTCTCGTGAAGGGTGAGCGATCCATCACTGGAGAGAGGCCCAGTGGGTCTCAGTCCACCACATTGGATGCATCCGCCCCGTTGCAGCAGATCCAGGTTTCAGACCTCTAATTGGTCAGATACGACCCGCTGCACGCACCTGCCCTGTGCCCTGCAACTCTGCGCTCCCGCAAAAAGACGTCAGCCCTCCGCGCTAAAGTCTAGACCCACCGACTTGGGCCCTGTCAGGCCCGCGTCTGTTCTTAGCCTGTCCGCCTGTTCTCTGCCGCCCGAGGCTTGAATCGAACCATCACGATATCGTGAACGGCCTTGACAACGACGGGAGTTCCTTCCACTTTCTATGTAGCCATGTTGAACTCTGAGATTTGGATGATTTGCATCTTGGACATCACCAAAGCCCCAGTCCGGTCAGCGTACGGTCAGGCCAACAACGCCAAGCCAAGGCACGACGGGATTCCTCATCTGAACCCTCCAAAAGTGCCATCAAGAACAACGACCGGCGCCCAACCAACATGCCAAACATTTACGTTTCAATTGGCAGCCATCAATTGTACACAGCTGACAATCCCAAATCACCCCAACACTTTCGTGTGCATCGCTACAACCATCGCCATTAGAACATCGTGTATCTTTTGCATCCAGTAAATCAGGTTCAATATCAGAGAATTTTCCATCATCCTTCTTCGAAATCCCCAGCCTTGGCGCGATCGAAGCGGCACGGCTGGGGCAGGCGGGCGGCGGTTGGTTGGGCGGGTGGTACGTACTGTCCCTTGTCACGGCGACGGCTGGTGAGCTGGAGAACGACGGGAACTTCGAAGGAAAGGGACCACCCCCAGGATTTGCAACTGCAGAGAACAGATATCCATTTCAGAACTGGGGGACTTGCAAATTTTGAACATCTGCAATAAACATATGCTCCTTCGTTCCTCTCAAGAACTCAATTTTGTGGTTCATAGCAATCTTCAAAACCTTGATGCCAGATTGCCAGCGGCTGAAGACGGGGCATGTCGTGCAGACCGCCTACCCTGTTGTTGTTTGGCTGGCTCGCATCAGCTCGGGTCAGAAAATCAGAAAATCAGAAAAATCAGAATGGCTGCCTTCTTTTCCGCTGGTGTCAACTTAGTTGCATGGTACGTGCGCAGCGGTACGTACCTAATCTGTACGTCAATGTGACCAATGAGGAGGCGAGAAGCAATTGCCTGCCGGAGTTGTTGCCGGCCGCCGCAAACCCAAACCGAAACACACTTTCCGGTTCAGTGCAATGATCAAGCACGAGGACCAGCAGGACTGAGGTTCCAGATCACAGAACGCTGTAAAATCCGAGAGTTCTCACTTCGCTGCTACGAGCCGCCCACGCGGAATTTCTGGCAAGTGCTGCACGTAAAGACTGTGAGCGGCGAATTAGCCTCCACCTGACTGGCTCGACTTTGCCCTGGGTGAATGAAGCTGGAACTTTCGAGCGGACGGAAAGAAACTAGACCATCAACGCCGTGCCGTGCCGGTCGTGAATCTGAGCATATTGGTACATTTGTAACTTCAGTTGTCAAAAGCGCCCCCAAGACCACCGAAGTACCGAACAAGTCAGTGATCAGTGAGTGACACAGCGACAACCTTAAAGTTTGTGCAAGTCAACAAGGCACCAACGCACGCGCAACGAAGTAAGGCACGTAAGGTAGGTTCTAGATGTACATTTGCAGGGCAACCGGCTTAAGCAAGATGAGACCAGCAACACGAGACCAAGACAGACAGCATGAAGCAAGTTGACAAGATGGCAAAAAGCCACCCACCCGATGAAGGAAACGGGTAGATGTTACTAGCATCAGGGGGGAAAGTTTGGGTGGAAGGAGTGGTAAAAAGTAAAACAGGCCTCAAAGAACTCTCCACCAGACAAAAACAGCAAAGTAACTGAAAAGGCGAAGATACTATCACATGTTTCGTTCCAACGTCCGTGTCAAGTCTGCCAAGATGTTTTGTACCTAACCAAAGGACTTCGTAAGTTAACTGAAATCTCTCCGCATTACCAGAATATTCCAAAGGCTCACCACCGCGTAGGGCTGATAAACCGGCTAACTCAACTTAATCCATTCACCCACCTGACTGGAATCTCTTAGCACACCCTACCAGCCTACCTAACTGTCACAACTCGGCAAGGACGAAACAAACAATCAACAGTAAGGTACCTACCACATCATAAACTCATCATTCTCAGCGTTTCGTTTCAAAATGGTGATGATCTACGCCTTCTCCGAGTCTGAGCCAATACAACTAAGGTGATGGATGGACTACTACGATATCAATGTTTAATATCTTTACCATCCGATTTTTACATCCGAAAAAACAAAAGGGCAAGTAAATACCCGTTGGTGAGGCTGACAGTTCCTGTCTGTTCCCCAACTCTGCTCCACAGAGTTGGCGATAAAACCGCCGGATATGATAAAACCCTGCCGGAATACAAAAATATAGCCCAAATAGGGCAAAACCCTACCTTCTAACTTTGCAATAGTATAAATAGACTACCACTTAACTAAAAAAAAATAATAATTAAACTATCATTCTATTCCTCTTTTCTTCGCTAATCCGCTATACTAATTTGTATACCTTTTACTATAACAACTATCGCATTACAACTACTTAAACTAAACCTCCCCTTTTAGGGTTATAGTGTTTCTTATTAATTTTGAAACGCTATAACTCTATTAAATGAGCTCCGATTATTAAAATTTTACTTTTATTTGGTAGTTCTTTACTTAATTAATATATTAACACTAATTATAATATTATACCTTCGTTCTTCAGAGCTCGGAGAGGATTCAAATAAAGAGAATAAAGAGGATATAAATAGTTCTTAACCAGATTCTAACATCTAACAACTTAATTCTAGCATCCAATAACCGGATTCTAGTATTTAATAATTTAATTCTAGTTTCTTCCGCTATAATTACTCTATTGATATCCCTACTAACGCTGATGCTAATGCTAATTCCGATCCTAACGCCGATTCTGATCTTAATGCCGATTTCGATTCCGAAGCTAGAGATAGTATCACAAGCATTACTGCCCTGTTCCTGTATATAGGTGCACATGCACATATGCTGCAGTAGTACAGCCAGCTGAGTGTAGCTGTCTGGCTGCAGTGTCACAGGGTGTTGTGGCTGCCTATATAGTGTGCACTTCGGATTCTGCCTTGCAAGCAGAATTACGTCTATCTTTTATCAGATAGTTTGGCGGATACGGCTAAAGTGCACGCTTGCCCTGTCATAGTTAATTCTGCTTAACGGTGGGA